>CAUYSK010101316.1:0-21913 GCA_963575035.1 Avahi laniger
CCTAGCTCACAGCAACCTCACACTCCTGGGCTCAAGGGATCCTCCTGCCTCAGCCTCCCGAGTAGCTGGGACTACAGACATGCGCCACCATGCCCGGCTAATTTTTTCTATATATTTTTAGTTGTCCAATTAATTTCTTTCAATTTTTAGTAGAGACGGGGGTCTCGCTCTTGCTCAGGCTGGTTTCGAACTCCTGAGCTCGAACAAACCGCTGGCCTCGGCCTCTCGGAGAGCTAGGATTACAGGTGTGAGCCACCACGCCCGGCCAGCAGTTTTGGTTTTGAAAAGCATGGGCCTTCTATAAATACGGTCACGTAGCCTTTGACATCATCAGGAGGTGGCACACTCAGGGCCACATGGTTAAAGCAATTTCTGGGTGGCCACCTTGCGGTAGGATAGCAAAGAGGAAGTTGTGTGTGGGGGCGGGGCGTGTCTCTCCGCCCTCTGAGATGCAAGCAGGGATGGGGCCAAGTTCTAGGTCGGGGTGAATCCGGGAGGAGGAGGATTTCCCTTGCCTAGTTCAGGCAGTGAACTCCAGCTGCTCAGCAGGACAAAGTCTGAGTCAGGAATCAGAGTTAAGCACATTTATTCGACCCCACCTCACTGCGTCGCAGCCTCTCGTCTTCTCTGTGGGCTCCTTTTAAGTTGTCTGCAAGGGCTCTGGCTCTCCGAAGCCCCGTAACTGCCAGGGCTTTGTCCTCTACCCCAGTCCCTCTTCTGTCAAGAATGCCCGTCCGGTAACCAGCTGTGGATTAGGAATAGTGCCCAAGTGACCCCCATGGAGGCCAGACTGAGCCTGGATGCTCAGTCCTGGGGCCATCTGTGCTTCCCAAAGAGGAACTTGCAACAGCAAATGCATCTTTAGTGGGCAAAATGTGTGGGCTCTTCTCTCTTCCTGGTTTGCTGACCCTCCTCAGCTGGTGTAAGACGTGTGCGATCCCCATCCGCATCGCCATCTGTGAACCCCAGAATCCGAGAGGAAGAGGGTGTGGGCCAGCCCAGCACAGCAAGTGCATTTCAAAGGCCAGTCATGGCTTTATAAGTGCAGAGTGCACCTGCGTGGTTTTGCCTTTTGCGTGCACCGTGCTTTTAAAAACGGTTTGAAGTAATTCTCAGAAACTCTCAAAATATACTTTCACTTTACCAACCCTCACAGATGTGAGGGGGGTCAGCGAAGCACTCTTTAAAAGTCACTTTAGATTTATTGAAAAAAAATGCTGTGTAGTTACAAAGAATCCTTCCGCTTTTGATTTTCAATTTGATTATTAGCCCCAGAAATATTTGTAAAAGATGGTTATTTCTAAAAGCCCTCTTAAATGAAGCCCCCAGAGAATTTCGATATTTGGATGTCGTAAGGCATTCTATTATAAAGCTGATAAGTACCTGGAACTTGCATGTCATAAAAACTAACTCCCTCCCTCCCTCCTCTCCTCTCTTTGTTTCTTTTTTCCTTCTCTCATTCATTATAAGAACCCCGGATCCTGTGTCTGTGTAAGGAATCGTGCCAGGGATAGATGAGGTCCATCCATCACTAAGAATGTTCTCTGCTTTTAAGAAGTATTCAATCTAGAATGCATTTCCTTTGAAAATCTTTTTTTAAAACAAACACCTTACAGATATGTTGCTCATTAATAAAAAAAAAGTAATGAAAATCATGTCTTTATTAAATAGAAATTGGGTAGATATTTTTCTCCATGGATGGATGACGAAAACACTGGTCTAGCTGTTGAGTGAATTTTGAGAGCGTCATCCGCGGCAGTGCAGCTTATCCGTCCTGGGATTCTAGCCTGAGGGTTTCTCCTCTGTGCTATTGCACTTTCGAGAGCCCGTACTAAGCTTTGATTAAGAAGGTGCTCTGGAGCCTATTGGTCTGGGTTCAAATCCAGCCCCACCCACTCTCTCACCGCCTGACCTTGGCCAAGCCATTGAATATTTTGATGCCTTGGTTTTCTCAACTGTAAAACAGGGACCCAAATAGTGCCTGGTCTTAGAGTTTTTAGGAAGAATAAATGAGTAGGGCCTGGCATATGGTAAGCACTGTTTAAGTGTTTGCTACTCTTATAATTTTTTAAACATTAATTTTTCATCATTTAGAGCTGTGCTTTCCAATACGGTCACCACTAGCCACGTATAGCTATCAAGCACTTGAAATGTGACTAGTCTAAATTAAAATGTGCTTTAAGTGCAAAACACACACGAGATTTCAAAGACTTGATTACATGTGGAAATAATAATTTTTTGATGTATTGGGTTACGAAAATATATAAATTATGTCTGTGTCTCCTGTTATCTTCCCATTGGACTATGCTGGTTCAGATAAAAGTGTTACCATAGCACACAACAATTAAAGGAGAAACGCGAGCTCTTTCATTTGAATCATAAAATAAAGCCACGGGTACTGGTGAATGCTTTGTAACAAAAAATATGTAAGAAAACGTACTCCATTTGAGAAGCACTACAAGTAGTGCAACTCTATTTTATATTACAATGTTGTTCTACAAATCTAGTTAATTTGATATTTAACTTTTCGTAATTATTTGTATTCTTTTTTAGCGACAAGTTCACTAGATTTTGTCAGTGGAAAAATGTCGAATTAAACATTCATGTGAGTATCGTCTTTTTCTTTTTTCTTTCTTTAAATAAAAACTTCCTCTGGCTTAACCTCATGAGAAAATACTTTGTTGAGGAACATGCTCCCAAAGGGTGCGCTGCCCGAGCAGATGTCTTTCCTACCAAACATTCCCCTTCCGTTCGCAATGGTAAATAACCGGAGTTTTACTTCTTTCTAATGTTCATGTAAGAATATGGCTAGTAAATGAAAAAGAATGTGCTTATTTATGTAATAAAGGATATTTTAAGCAGTAATTGACCCTTTAACGAAAATAGCAGTAAAAATACGAATCTTTTACGTAATATAATTCCCCTACTTTTTTTCCCCCCGTAATATAATTCCCCTACTAAAGATAGAGTCCTTATCTTTTGCTATTCTTGGAAAGTTCCTTTTCTCTTTCCTATTTATTACATGCAATAATAAGAATTGTACATAGTGATAAAAACGATGGCGTCTTTTACCAGACCAAGGCTTCGTCTTCCTTTTTATTGTTGTGACAATGATAGAAGCGATCTTCAAATGCAGGCCACTTGCTGACATATCTCCTTAGCGTTTCCTCCCCTTTGGCTTTCAGTGTTGGCCATGCCGGGGCAAATCGCGACTCTGCTTTTAGAACACACACGTCTTGGTGCGGCCTCTCTTCACTTCCCTTTCTCATTCTCTGTTCACCCAGGCTTGCGACGGGGCAAAAGAATCAACTGGACTTTTTTTTTTTTCTTAGATTTTACTTGAATGGTATTGTTGGAAGAAGAGTTTTTGTTTGATATATTTTTTTTTTTTTGCACTTGCCCTTAGCCAACGAGTGGAGAAGCAATAAGGCTTTTTCGTTGTTGTTTTTTTAACAGCCACATCTCCCTCATCCATCATATTTCCTGGCAGGATTTAGAAGCAAGAGGCCCATGAGGCACATTTTAAAAAATCTTTTATGTCTGTTCCGGATCTTTCTCGTGCCTCCCCTTCAGCAGATTTTGTGTCCTTGTGGACTCTGAGCATCAGATGTGGAGTCCGTGGCCCCGATGCAGGCTGATGTGATGCCGATACGAGGCTTTGAGGGTTGTCTGGGGGAGCCGCAAACAGCCTCACCCTTCACTTGCCAGGATCGGAAAAGCAGCAGGCATTTGCTGTTGTCTAACATAGGACGCACTGTTTGTCTTTGTACCGTTTAACACGTTAAATCTGCTTACGAAATGGGGCATTGCTTATGAATGAAGCCTCTTTACAGACTTTACTCGCATTTAGTCTTGTTTCACGCTCGCGTGGCCAGCATGAGCCCTCTCTGTTCACCGGTGCCATCGATACGAGGCTCACATGGCCCGCATCTGTTGTGATTTCTGATCCTGCGGCCCACTGTTATGAAAACATAGATGCCCTTGGCCCAGACTCTTATGTTTTTTTACCCTGACAGTTTTTGCAATTTTTTAGATCGTTCTCAAACTTTAGGCTTCAGAGTAGCTGAGGCTGATTTTCATTTTGGCTCGAAATTTCACTTACCTTCAAAGTATGTATCTTGTAACCTGTCACCTGGACACTTGTCAGAAATGTTTAGCTGCTTGGTTCCCCGTCCATCGTCTCCGCATGCGCCTCTGTTTTGTGCCTCACGTACCTTGGAGGTGGAGCTGAGGGAGGTTGCGTGAAGTCTTGGCGCCCTCGGGCTTCTCATCCTGCAGCTTAAGGAATCAGTCATGGAAGGGGGAGATCCCAATGTCAGAATTGCTATTTTAATTACCGTCTGTGTTTTGCATGAAAAAAATCTTTATGACAACATAATTTGAAGTTTTCATCTTGTATTTTGATTTCACAGCTGACCATGAATGATTTCAGTGTGCATAGGATTATTGGACGAGGAGGATTTGGTGAAGTGTATGGTTGCAGGAAAGCAGACACAGGAAAAATGTAAGCATTCGATGCTCATATAGTTTACTGCAATTTTTAAGAAGACTTTATGTTTGCATCAAAAGACAATCTCTGCATAGAATTGTGGAAGTGTATGATCTTGCTTTTGAAATGATTTACCGCAGAAAGAAATAGGCTGTATTTTGTGAAGCATGGTGGATGAGAGCAGTGAGCCAGAACCTCACCTCTTAGGGCTAACCAGGAAGTTAAATGATAACCCCGTATTGCGTGTCCGCCATGGTTCAGGGCGTGGGCCAGGAGCCCCAGGGATCCAGAGATGAACAGGAAGTGATCCAGAGATGGACAGGAAGTGATTCTTGGCAACCAGGGGCCTGTTCCATGCAGCCTTCCCGTCAGATAGTACCAAAAAGAATTCTTCTTTGCAGAAGAGAGACTTCTTTTTTTCAGCAAAGATCCACCTACTATTTAGTAGGAGCAGTTTTAGGCGACAGCTTTTCAGGAGACATCGATTCCTGAGACTGGTAGCCGGGGTGCTGCAGAGGAGGACGCCCCGCTGGTGACCAGCGAGCATGGGCTCCATCACTGCCCTCAGTAACTCTCCTACGGGAGGCCGGTGGGAGGAAATTAAGTGCACCTGAGCCCGGTAGAAGGCTCTTCTGGAAAGTGAACAGTGGAATTCTTAAGTGTAGGAAATTTCTTTTTTACTTTTCTTTTTGGCAAAAACAGTTTAAGTGAACATAGTTTTGAAAGCACAAGGAAATGGAAGAATATAATTTGATAGACCCAGAACTGCAAGTTTGATTAAGTGGCAGGCGTGTTAGAACAGATTGGTCCATCACAGGTACAAGTCGCCGCTCAGCCTCTGCTCAGGCACTTCCTGGGGTTGGGAGCTGACGGCTCTGCCAGGCAGTTCTTCCTGTTCTCGGGAATGGTGAACAGTCGGCATGTTTGTTGGTGTTTGGGGACTGCAGTTTGCCTTCACTGACTTGTGCCCATCGGTCATCGCCCTGCTTTGGGCCCCACATGAGGTGAATCTGATGCCTGGAGCTCAGGAGTTTGAGGTCTGGGGTCGCGCTGGGACAGTGTCGCCCGGTGATCTAGAGCCAGGAAATAACATGTAGCTTCATACGTTCTCAATATTTGATCTCATAATTAAGCAAATTGTCAATTGACTCCTCATAAGAACTCTAGGAAAAGTAAATAGAAATATCAAATTTGAACAGTTCTCTCTGTTTTTATATAACTCAAACATGTAAGTTAAGATCAATAAGAAATAGGTAGATTTTCTGTGTCCTGCAATACTGAGACAATGGTCCCTCTTGCATACCTGATCTACGTAAAGTACTCCATCAACTAGGAATTTAAATTAATAGTTACACACACACAATTTTCAGCCCCTGAGACATGTATGAAAACACTTGGAAGAATTCCCTTTTAGCTTTCTGTTCTCCTACTGGGAGAGCTTCCTGTTTTCTTTAATCTGTGATTATAGAATATACCAAATTGTCATTATTTTCTTAATATGAGTTTGTTCCAAGTTTTCAAAAATCTTAAGTTGTCAACTGGTTCTTCTCAATTAACTTTAACCAATGATAAACAACAAAATCTTATTGACTCTTTTTATTGTTTGAAATATAATAACTTAAATATCAAAATTAAAAGCTCCAACTCGGGCGGTATAAAAGCAATATATGTGACCTAAATGTTTGTACCCCCGTACAATTTTGAAGTTAAAAAAAATTAGGAACAAATCAATAATATAATATTTTAGAACATGCTCTTTTGAATGCATGCCTTCCCTTCCCATTTTGTTGATTGTCACTGTTTCAGAGTCTTAAGCACTGTGCATTCTTATAAAAACTTGACCGCTGATGAAAGCACAGTTCCTACCTGCGAAATATGATGTGACTATTCCCCCATTACCAGCAGTAATAGGCAGCGGCATTCTACAAAAAATTTATCTCACTGAATTGATTTATATCCGTCTACTTTCCATTTTATTTAACTGGAACTTCCATCCGTATAATGATAGAAATATCTTAAGTATTGCTTGATTTTTTTTTTTAATATCAACATGTAAAAGAAAATATTTCGTGCATGGCAGTTGGGTGCCGTTTTCCTTCTTTTAAGCATTGCCTAAATATTCAGAAGCTTTCCCCAGTATGATGTGTATTGTTCAAATCAGTCTAGATACGTTACAGTATGGATGTTTCAATAGTATTTATGTTTGTAGGTATGCAATGAAATGCTTGGATAAGAAGAGAATCAAGATGAAACAAGGAGAAACATTAGCCTTAAATGAAAGGATTATGTTGTCTCTTGTCAGTACGGGAGTAAGTAGTCAATTTCCAGCGTTGCTTTTTAAAATTTGTTGTTTGTATTACAGCAGGATGATTTATTATTATTTTTTTTTTCTAGCTGATTACAAGCCCAGCCAATTCTCGGGTGGGCTAGAATTTGATACTATCTCTTATTTGATTTTACAAGTTAGAAGAACACTAGCAACCTTCATTGTGCAATCCATGACTTCTCCTTTACTGCCTACTGTTTGTCCTTGACTTCCTTCTTTGCAGAATATCGTAGCAGAGATGGCAGAAACTAATTATAGCAGAAAAAATTCACTTCGATATAGTCGAGAATTGACTATATGAGAAGAAGAACTAATCTGGAGAGGAAAAAGAGAAAAGTAGCTTCTGCCCTTTAGAAGCAAATAGAGAGGAAGGAACTGGGTTAGTCAGATCCGAGTTGTCATTTGGGGTTGTCCCTCTTAGAGTTTCATTTGAGGGTGACTTTGTCTTCCCCTCAGCACATACTCCTCTGTTTACTGGCCTTTCCATTTCCAGCACTGTACTTCTACCTGTTGGACATTCTAGGCTATCATTTTTAGCTCAACTTCTATGAAAACAAACTTTTACCTTGCACCTTCGTTCCTTGCAAACTAGCTACCCGTTCTGATTTCTTCTTCTGTTAATGGTATTAGCCAGGATCAAACTCTTGGCCTTTATTTATGTGCACCGATGCCAGTGTGTATGAAGATACTTCCAGGAAAACTTACTCTTCCAGAAACCTGTGCACGCGTTCGTGCAGGGAGTCGGCACGCAAAAGGGCAGGCACGGGCTGAGCATGGCGTTGCGGGACTCTTAGTGTGTAGCTCACATGTGAATTTAATGTTAAACGCCCAAGCCAGGAAGGTGTCTATGCAGTGAGAAATGTGGGGGACTTCTAAATATCACAGTTGGATTCTAAAGAAGGTCATCTTCACCAAAAGGATTTGAAAGGCTCAAATTGTAGTGGTTAATCGAAGAATGAATAATCCCTTTCGATGAGTGAGCAAGGAACCTGAGACCCTGAGAGAGAAATTTCCTTGCCCTGATTCTCTGGATTCCCTGGCCAGCCCCCTGGCCTGGGCTCCTTTCTTGTCGTCCCTTTATAGGCTATGTGTGTTTTATCACCTGTATTTATTGTACTATGGTTTATATTATTCTAGCATTAGTTTTAAGAGCTTTTAGAAGGGCTTTTTGCCATTGAAGCAAAGAAATAGTATAATTTAGCTGAGCTATAACAAATGTAAACTCCATAGCCATAAATAATTTCTAATTATGTGCCTCTACCTCTCAATGTGTGGACATTAAGCATTTCAGAAAGGAGTCACTCTGTGTGTGTAACTGATTGGAGTCAGTGTAAATGGCATTGGCTTCTAACTTCGATTGGAAATGTCCTTGTCTTAAATTTCAATACGGATGTGCTTACGGAATGAAGATTTCCAGTGGTTATTAAAATATTAATTTTTAATGGATCATCCCAAAGCCTTGGATAGTTATTCTCAAAGCCTATGGAAAAAATGTTTTGATGTTGGAAAAATCTAAGTACAGTTTTCATGTAGACATTTTATACTTATTTGATTCAGGGGAGGGGGAAATGTGGTTAAACAGGTGTATAGTTCCACACTGGTGTAACCCCCTAAGAGAATAAATTAAAAATTGGGGTTATATTGGGGTACTACTTTGAACTAATTTAAAAGAATTGTTCGTATTTTTTTATTTGAGTATCACAACGGTGGCATTTTAAAAAATTTATGATTTGGTTAAGATACATAATTTAACCGCAAGAGCCATAGTAAGATTATTTGGAGTTGGGTTTGCTAATCAAACAGCACTCTGTTATAGGGTTTCAGTGATCCTTAGTTTAAGCTCACCTCATTAGGTGACGCTCTAGATCAGTCTGTGTCAGCAGGATTTCCTGTGGTGTGGACTGCATCGATTCACCTTAGTTTTCTTGTTACTGGAAGTTTGTTTTAATTTTTTTTTTAAGTCTCAAATTGAGTATTCCTACCCCTACCTCCCAAAGAGACAGTAGGAAGTCCTGTTCCCACTTTTCTTCTCTAATTCTCGGATAATGAAAAGAGAAATGTGCGTGTCTGAGAACCGGCATGAGCATGTCCGCAGCTAGGAAGGACGACCAGCAAGTTCATTCGCTAGCTCTGTGGTCCCCGACCCTCAGCTGCAGCCCATGACTGGTCCGCGGCCCGCTAAGAAACAGGCCGTGCATCACCGCCTGAGCTCTGCACCCCCTGCCCCAGGACACCCCACCCCCTCATCCCCAGTCCGTGGGAAAATTATCTTCCATGAAACCGGTCCCCGGTGCCAAAAAGGTCGAGGACCGCTGCTCTAGGTCCACTGGAAGTGTTGCTCATTCCACGAATCACAGTCGAGTGTCTAGCTTGTCCAAGGTGCTCTGCTACCAGCTGGGGGGCCCAAAACCTGACTTCTGTCCTTGCTCTTACAGAGCTGCATAGGACAGGAAAAAGTGATACGAATCAGATGACTTCAGAAATGCGTAGATGACTGGCACAGAGGCGAGAGCCGTGGAAGCCAGGCACAAGGTGCTCGGAAGGCACTTAGAGATGGAGATGTGGTCAGTGCATGTTCCTCTGAAGTCATGGTGACCCGGGGGGGTGCCAGCGTGCGTCTGGGCCCCGGGCACATGAGGTTTGAGGAATCAGATGAGGGCCGCAGGATCTGTAGCGGTGTGGGGAGCGGAGCAAGGTGAAGCTGCAGAGAGACACGCAGAGGCCAGGCCAGACCGTGAAGAGCTTCCCAGGCCAATGCCAAGGAGCTTGAACAATCTTACAGCTGCTGGAAATAAAGCGTTTTAAGTAGGAAGATACCGCAATCGCTCTTGTTGTTCGAAAAGATTGCACTGACTGCAGTGTGGGGAATTTTCTTAAGGAACTACTTCATGGTCCTGTTTTGTCAGTTTTTCATAGTTCCTGAGAAATCCAAGCCATTTTGCTCACTCTTGGTAGGAAATCAAAGAAGACAGTTCCTTGTTTGGGAGTTTTACTGAAGGTTCTGCCTCTCGGCATCTGCGAGCTCTTATTTCCACTGATTTGTAATCAAGGGAGAGTCCCCTGCCATCTTTCTCTTTGGGACTGTATGGCGCCATCCATTCAGTTGCTACTTGTCTTTTCACGTTGGCCGGTACTCAGTTCCCTGTGTCCCAGACGCCACGTGAAAATCATTATGGTGTCTGCTCAGCGCCTCGAGAGATGTGGGATCACTGAGATCTCTGTAGAGGTGACCGAATCTGATTCCTTTACCTGCACGTTTATTTTACATTGTATCAAAGCTAAGTGCAGCCGGATATTAGTTAAGGCAGGGAAAACAGATTTTATTAGGTAACTGCCCAAAGTAGGGGAAACAGCTGATCTCCGTTCGCGAGTGGGTGTTTTCAAGGGAGAATGGGGACGGGGCGGATTGCAGGGGCTTCAGCAGGGTCGGGGAAATGAAAAACAATAAAATCTGTGAATGGGGGCTCGGTCCAGGTGAGACCCATCTGGGGTTGCTATCTGGGGCCTACCCAGGGTAGGCCCCTTCCCTCCCCTGGAGGTTGGAAGACAGGGGCGCTATCTTCGGGTGTTGGCTGGAACAAGTGGTAAATTCTTTTGGCACTTGGAGCAGGGTTAGGGTCATCCCAGGAATGCAGTGTTGAGATATTGGAAACTATGTTAGTGTTCGTTCAAGTCTTCATAGGTCAAGGTTGAGGCCTAGTCGAAAAGTGAGTTCCGAGGATCCTGGCTAGAGTTGGGTCAAGGAGGAATCTTTGTTAATTGCTGGAGAAACTTTGCCTTTGTAAGCAGCGTAACACGGCAAGAACTCGGAGAGGGTCAGGAGACTTGGGGTTTGAAACTATCTCAGGCAAGTCATTTCCCTTTTGGGGGGCCTGAATTTCCTCTTTAAAATAGAGAAGTTAGGCCGGGAGTGGTGGCTCACGCCTATAATCCTAGCTCTCTGGGAGGCCGAGGTGGGAGGACTGCTTGAGGTCAGGAGGTCGAGACCAGCCTGAGCAATAGTGAGACCTTGTCTCTACAAAAAAATAGAAAAATTAACCAGACATGGTGTTGCTCCTGTAGTCCCAGGTACTCAGGAGGCTGAGGCAGGAGGATCGCTTGAGCGTGAGAGTTTGAGGTTACAGTGAGCTATGATGATGCCACTGCACTCTACCCTGAGTGACAGAGTGAGACCCTGTCTCAAAAAAAAAAAAAAGACAGAAAGAAAGAAAAGAAAAGTTAGACCAGCCCAGGTGTGTTTTTTTTTTTTTTTTTTTTTGGTTTTTTTAAGAGCCCTTTCTACTTGGATAGCCTACAGTTATAAATCGAAAATTCACGTCCTATCTTAATATCATTTTAAGGAGACATTAACATTTTGCTATTTTCTCAGGGCTCATGTTCCGAAATCCCCCTTGGAAGGGTCCATTGCCCCCCGGTGAAGCAGGTGTGCTTGCTGGCTCAAGCTGGGAACGACCCAGGCTTTACCAAGTTCTGGGTTCACCCGCTTCTCTGCTCTGCAGATGAATTGCTCATCAGATCAGGAACAAGAGCACGTGGGGAACCCCGCTAGGAAAGGAACGTGATATTTGGAGCAGAACTAGATGGCCATCTTCAGAGGCTAATGGAAAGATCTGGCAAAGCACAGATGGGTTCCCAGTAGGACAGTGCCCACTGAAAAGGCCACAGGGCTTCTCACAGGAAAAGGATAGCACCTGTATTTTACCTACTGAAGGCAAAGTAACTCTTGAAATCAGTAAGTACTAACACCATCTCAGCAGAACTCTAAGGAAAACTAAATAACCACAAAATGAATTTTGTAATTCTTCCATGGAAAATTTTTCTTCGAGAGATATGGAAATTGAGTTCAAGTTCATGAATCTTTAGTATTAATATATAGGAATGTGTCAACTCGAAATTTTATGTTCTTAATAGAGAGGTTTGAACAATGCGAATTCTGTTTACGGATTATTCTGATGAAATCTGGACATTTTCTCTGGAGTTTAATAATTTTATTTGTTAAGAAAGTGGATATAGATAGTCTATGTCATTTTAAAAAATTTGAATCAATTTAGTCGTAGGCGTACACTGTATAGAAAGCGTCTGACTGGATATAGTAGATAGAATGGATCTAAGTATTATAGATCTGATAGATCTAGCCTGGCACTGATGACGTTTCACAAGGGAACCTACGCATGTCTTCAGCACCCAGATCAAGAGACAGAAAGTTACCAGTATTCTAGAAGTCTCCTTGTGCCCCTCTCCGTCACTAGCCCCACACCCCAGCTGACTGCTATCCAGATTTCTAACACCATAATTTATTAAGAGCTTTGCTAATTTTGTTTGAGCTTTGTGTAAATGTGCTCCTCTGTGCCTGGCCTCTGTCACTCAGTGTCGTTGGTGAGATGTCGTCTGTGCTGCTGCAGTAGCTCATCCTTGCAGCCATACGGCAGGGATCAGCAAGCCAGGTGTGGCCAGGGGCCAAATCGAGCCTTGTGGCTTTATTTTGTAGAGGCCATGAACTGAGAATGGTTTTTTTTACATTTTTAAAGGATTGTAAAGAAAATAAGCAAAGAAGAAGAGACTGTATGTGACCTGCAAGGCCTAAAATACTTACCGTTTAGCCCTTTGCAGAAAAGGATTTCTGACCCCTGCTCCATAGTATTCTATCGTATAAACATACCACAGCCCATCCGTTCTACTCTTGGTAGACATGTGGGTTATTTCCTGGTTTGGACTATTTCGAACAGTGCTGTTTTGAACACTCGTGTGCAGGTCCCTTAGTGCACATCAGTACAGATTGCTGTAAGGTGTCTATTTCAGAGTGAAATTGCTGGCCAGGTGGTGCTCAGCCTTGGTAGATGCCACCAAACAGGTCGCTAAAGTGCTCATACCAGTGTACACTGCCAACAGCCATATGTAAAAGTTCCTTTCCTTCCTTATCTTTCCAGCACTTGATATTGTCAGTCTTTTTAATTTTAGCCATCGTCGTGGGTTTTGGTGGTAACATGTTGCAGTTTTAATCTGCTTAGAGACACCTGAGATTGAGCATCTGTTCATAGGCTTGTGGGCCATTTGGAAATGTCTATTTAAATTTTCTTTTTTTTTTTTTGCCATTTTTCTATCATGTCGGTTGCCTTTTTATTGATGGTTGAGAGTTCTTTATGTATTCTAGATATGAGTTCTTTGTGTGTTTATGGATTGCAAATATCTTTTCCCACTCTGTGGCTTATCCTTTTCCTCTCTTAACGGTATCTTCTGATGAACAGAAGTTCTTAATTTTATTTTAGTCCAATTTATAAATATTTTTATTGTTACTGCTTTTTGTGGCCTAGGAAATCCTTACTTATCCTAAGATCATGAATAGACTCCTTTGTTTTCTCCTAGAAACTTTGTTGTGTTGTATTTCACATTTAGATCTATGTCTACTGGAGGGGACTGTAGTATATGGTGTGAGGTAGGGGTCAAGGCCCATATTTTATTGTACAGATATCAAGTGCTCCAGCACCACTGATCGAAAGGGCCACACTTTTCCCATGCCCCGCTGTGTCACCTGCATCACAAATCAAGGGACCATTTATGTGCAGGTCTGTTTAAGGATTCTCTATTCTGTTTCATTGGTCTGTTTGTCTGTCCTTGGGCTAATACCAAGCTGTCTGAATTGTTGCTTTCTAATAAGTCTTGGTCACTGACACTATGAGTTTTCCAGCTTTGTTTATCTTCAAGAGTATCTGAACTTTTCTTGTCTGTTTACATATCCGTAGAGTTTAGAATCAGCTTGTCAGTTTTCATTTTAATTAAGATTGAATGAAATCTATAGATTAATTAGGGGAAAATTGAAATCTTTACAGTTGAGTTATTCAATCCTGCACTGCAGTATGGTCTTCCACTTTCAAAAGCTAATTTAATTCCATTTGTATTCTCAGTGTTTCAAAACAATAACACAAATAACTTTCCTCCCCCGGGGTATGGTTCTTCCAACTTCAGAAGCAGAGATTGAAATGGATATTGGACTAGCCAGAGCCACAATGTTGACCAACAGAAAGACTAGCAAGACAGTAATATTTTTCTGCAGAATCTAGTCTTTCAAAGAGGATGTAATTAGAATGGATTCATGATTGGATGTGAGTGAGGGAGGACCTTCAGATTCATCTGCTCCAATTATTAATGTTGTGTCTCCGCATTTTATCATGTACCCGGATTTATCTTACTATGACTTTTAAAGTTACCATGCAGATATCTGTGCTTAATGCATGGGGCAAAGGCATGGATAAAAATCCATAGCATATATTGAATATTACAAAATAGCGACAAGGGAGGCTTTTGAAGGTTCTCACCACAAAGAAATGATAAGTGCATGAGCTGATGGATACACTAACTACCATGATGAGATCATTCTACAACATAAATATGTATTGAAATGTCAAATAGTACTCCATAAATATGTATGATTGCAATGTGACAATAAAAAATAAACAAATGAATTAAAAATCCTAGATACGCTTTGCAGGACAGCTTTTGCTTTCTGCATGAACTTTTGGTTTTTTTTACTCCAGGACTGTCCTTTCATTGTTTGCATGACCTACGCCTTCCACACGCCGGACAAACTCTGCTTCATCCTGGACCTGATGAACGGTGCGTGCAGCTCACGCAGCCCGAGCCCCTCGCGACTTTGCCCCGACGTCACGTCTCAGCAAGCGTGGATCTAGGCAGACTGGCAGTTTGGGTCTTTCAGACAATTAGAGTCCCCTGAAATTTGAGGAAACCTTTTGCCCTTCGATTTTCAGTTAAAATTCATTTTAAAATGTTTACTTGCAATTTCTCTCCAGACCTCCCACTCTCTCCCCAGGAAATTGAATTTTCTAGAAAAGATTCTCATAAAATACTTACAGTGAAACTTGATTTTTCTGGAATGCAGCTGGCCTAGTCCTGTAATTAGCTTATTTCCTGGCCCTCAACTTTTAGGAATGAAATACCTCCTAAGAATACAGGCCAAAGATAGAAATGTATTTAAAAATCCACTTTGAAGGGACTGATTTTGGGCCAAGTACAGATTCGAGCCCCATCTTCTGTTCCTTCTAAATTGATCTTTTAAATGGCAAATGATGACCTTGAGAATGCCGAAAAATATCCAGCTAGACAAGTAGCTTTCTAATACTAGAAAGTGACCTGGTAGATAGCCAAAGTATTTTTAGTAACAAGAGCCCAAACAAAAAGGCATACAATTTGACTACTCAAATGCTTAGCTCTTTTTTTTTTTGAAGTTCACTTGAAGTTTTATTACGTTTTGAGGGTTTGATTTAAAACCACATCTACCCAAAAATGCGAAAGACTTTCACAGACATAATAAGGAGCAAAAGAAGCCAGACACAGCGGGACCCAGACGCAGCAGGATGTGTTCTTGTGGTCCTAGTTATGTGACTTTCAGAACAAGCAAAACTAATCGATGGGGAGGGAGGGCAGAAGAGTCCCCTTTGCCTGACGGGGGTTGGGGACCGAGGTCCTCATGGGAAAGGGCGTGGGGGAGCCTTTTGGGGTGCTGCAAACCCTCTGCATCTTGATCTGGCTGGCGGGGGTCACACAGGGATCTCTGTGGACGGAGAAAAGAAGATGCTACTCAAAATAAGGACAATGAAGTCAGACACACATTAACTTTTGTAAACCAATGGAGGCTTTTCCCTTTGGTTTATAAAAACATTCTCTTCCCCGTTGGCAGCATTCTCTGTCTCTGTAACTCGAGGCCAAATGATTATTTCCTCCTTTCCACATTTTATTATGAAAAATTTCAAACCTATGGCAATGCTGAGAAAAATTTTACTGGGGACACCCAAACACCCACCACCTGGATTTTATCGGTTAAAATTTTACGGTATTTGCTTTATCAAATATCTGTTGATATGATCGGTTTTGATTTTTTTATTTTTTGTATACTGTTTAACACATTGGCTGCCGTGTGAGTTGTATTTAACTGTATTTAATTTTGACCTCAGGGCTGAGTGAAGCAAAACCCTGCAGTTTGGTTGGTGAAAATCTTACTCGTTGATGTTCTTATCGTTACAATTAATATTGACAATTTAATTCTAAAAACGTGGTTTGCACTGCATATAATTCACGCACAGAAAACAGTAAACAATAATAAATTAGAAAGGGTCATTCTGTTTTAATAAAACACTGTTGCCCCAAGGGAAAAAAATTTTTTTTTCCTAGTGTGGCAGTCAGTGTGTTAAAGTGTTTTGCCAAACTATGGAAATCAAAGATAGATCTATAGACAAAGCAGAAGTATAGTTTACCTTTTTTTTTTTTTTACTGTGTCCTATTGTTGCTGACAACGATTTTTATTTCCTTTAAATTAACACTCTTTGAATTAAACTCTGAATCTCTGATACCAGGAGGCGACTTGCATTATCACCTCTCGCAACACGGGGTGTTTTCAGAGAAGGAGATGCGGTTTTATGCCACGGAAATCATCCTGGGGCTGGAGCACATGCACAATCGGTTTGTTGTTTACAGAGATTTGAAGGTGAGGACAGTCAGCAGGCTCATTCTGCATGGTAGACGTTGTGCCAGTGGTCCCCTGGAAGTCCCCTTCTCTTTCGTAGAGTACTGTCGTCTTGCTCACAGCCCTCATCTCAGCCCTGAGGAAGCCGTTGTCTGTGTGATGTCAGTCTCCCCCTAGACCAGGCTCTGCAGGGACAGAATGCAGGACTATCCCCATCATCTTTGTAACCTCGGTGCCTGCTGCAGTGCCTGGTGCCGCACGTACACTGAGCAATCCATTTTAATTGATTCATTAATGACAAGCAGGGTAGGAGTTTTTTTCGTGTCACCTATTTTACAATTAATTGTATTAATAAATCAATTAATGTTCACTAAGCAACTGATTTTTGCCACAGCTCTGTGTACAGAGATAACACATAAAGCACATATATTTTGTAGGACTTATAAATTGGTGAACCAAGGCATAAAACGGCCGCATCCCAACTCCTCCCAGGCAAGGCCGATCGGTGAGGGGTGCGTTGCTGGTCAGCTGGAGCGATTTCTCTCAAAGGCCACTCTCAAAGCCTCACGTTGTTTTTTGAGATTGCCTTAAAAATCATCAATAGATTTTTAGATTCCCCGAACTATGTAAGCTCTCACTGCCATGCTTGGGTTTTTGTTCTTGTCCTCTATGAAGGCTCATTGGCCTTGAAAGTAACAAAATAGGGGCGTTCTGAGTTTTTTCATGGCAGACCACAGAGCCGGGTCCTGCACAAAGGAGGGAGCTGGGAGCTTGCAGGACACGTCCATGGTGTCGCTCAACTGGCTGTGATGGCCACCAGCCCAAAGACGGGGATGGAGCTAAAAGGGACCTTGACAAATTGTAGAAGTGATTATAGAAATGATTGTATAAACACACAGATAATAATGGGAAGAAAAGTGATGCGAGTGACAGTTTGCCGGGAGGACGAGAGGACTCCAAGAGAATGTGTTTTCCTCTTATTTCAAATTCCTTCTTGGAACCCACGGTGGCCGACTGACGTGTACAGATGATGTTCCTTTCTCTAAGGAGCTAAGATGTTGTCATTGGCTTTTTAAGGTTACCTTCTAAAACATTATGAAAATCACATTTTATTTTCGAGCATATTATTTTTTGCACAAAATACTTTGTATATTTAAAAGCTTTCTGCAAGGTTAAAGAATTGCTCCCTTAGTTTTCCTTTGAGCATAAAGAAAAAGTGTATTTTTATTGAATCAGAAATTAGACATTGGTTGGCATATGACATTTTATTTCCTCATGTGAGTACTGCAGAAAAATAAAACACATGCCAAAGGCCCATGGCGCGCCCTTATAATACATTCTAATTTAAATCTATAACCGGTTTCTAATCATCTTCAGGCTTTATTTTTACTTTCTAAGCTATTTAGTAGGCAGTGGTATTATTTAATTTCTATTCAAACTTAATTCTAGTCGCTCATGATTATTCATGCTCCCATTTTATAATAGCATGCCATTCTCTCCATCTCAAGCAAAACAATAGTTGATCTCCAGCAGAACAATATTATTAAGACGACTATAATTCGATGTATATTAGAGAGAGGAGCTTTGTTTTCCGTGGTTATGATGACCAAATCTAATCGTAATGGATACATTTCATCAGAGTTGTGGCCAAAATCACATTTGGTCATTGGGTAGGACCCAGCGCGCTGCCGCACGAATAGACAGAGATGACATTAACCGGCATTAGCGTGGCACCGTGGAATATTTTGATTCCGTAGATCAGTATTTATGCGTTCTTGAAAGACGCCTTTCTGTTCCGTGTCGCATGGCTTCATTCTTACAAGTCTGTGTGGTCCATAAGTGAAAAAGCTGGTGGACTCGCTCCCCACTGCCGAGAGGCAAACCCATTCTGGCCGCACCGCAGTTCTCGGCGCGGGGAAGGGAAATGCTTGCCCCTCTGGCAAACTGTGGTCTCAGCCTCCCACGTTACCCGCCTGCGTTTCTCCCTCTAAGGAGCAGAATCCCTGCCCTCGGTCACTGCCACTTCTGCTGAAGTTAACATGAAAAATACAGCTCTCAGTACCACGCCCTTGTTTGGCGTGATAGAATAAAGCTGTAATTCACGTTTAGGAACAAGTGTGTTAAAATACTAAGATATTAAGCGTCTGTACTTTCAGTTCTCGAAGCCCCTGTGGCATCTGGGGGACCCTCGAAGACCATATTCTCTTTCTGTTCAGCCAGCAAATATCCTCCTGGACGAACACGGACACGTGAGAATATCCGATCTCGGTCTCGCCTGCGATTTCTCCAAAAAGAAGCCGCATGCGAGTGTGTAAGTAGCGCATCACCTCTGCTCACTCTCGTTTCTCTGATGCCACTCATTCATTCATTCAGTCAGACGCATTCATTCATTCAGTCAGGCGCTGGCCTGGCCGTTTGTTCCCTCTCTTTTCTCCTGCCGGGGATGATTCTCGATAGGTGATAACGCCAGGGCAGGGGAGGATCCGGCGTCACAGGTTGTGCGGGAGGAGATAACCGCGCCGTGCTTTCTGTCACGGTCTCTGGGGAGCACGAATTGACCCACAAATGACTGCGCCTGCTCAGGGGCCAGGGCCGTCTGTCGGGAACTCAGGCTTCGGCAAGAAACCCAGATTCATACTGCCTGTATGACCCTGAGTCAGTCAGTTAAGCTGTCTGACCCTCAGTCTCTTCATCTATAAATAGAGGTAGTAGTAAATCCTTGGAAGTTGTCATAGAATAAACGAAAGACCCTGTGCCTGGGAAGGTGCAGAGGTGGCTGCGTAGATCTCTCCAAGGAAGGTCCTCGGGGCCACGTGTTTGTTTCTCTCTCCATCTATTTTCCTTCTTTCTCAAAAAGGCTTTTCTTTTCTTTCTTTTTTTTTTTTTTGGATAAGTCAGGAATCTCCCCACTTCCACCCCTGTCCCCTCACTTTTTAAAATATTAAACAAATCATCCACGCGCAGTTCGGGCTTCTAATGTGGTCATGTTGTTAGATGTGGGTGTTGCCCCAGTCCTCTGAGTGACCACTGAACGTAACTCCTGAGACCACAGCCCTCAGCCGGTGCTTGACAGCTCAGTGGACCCTGAACTGCTTCTGCGGCTGGCTGTGCTCCGTCACTGCATGGGGACCCTGGCCCGAAGACCTCTCTCTGAACCCGGGGTTGTTAAAAAGACGCAGGACTATCAGGCAGCTCTCCCAGGGCCCCGCAGAAACAGAATGGGACATGCACAGGTTTTCATTTCTGTTTCTTTGGTATCAGACGATCTGGGTGGAAAATGCGAACATGTGCAGATGGTGGAAAAGCAGGCAACTTTTGCTTTATTTTGTCTTCTTAAATGTCTCCTCCCAAGCGCTGAGTCTTTCGAAATCACATTCGGTTGTACATCTTGAGCTGACATTCATCTCTGTGTCGAATGGTCTTGAGGAAACTCCCGGGAGTCCCATTTCATGCCCTCCGTGCGGAAAATCAACTGCAGGTCCTTCTCTTCGCGTAACTGGAAGTAAAGCGGTTGTGAATTGCAATACTTTACGAGGGACTGCATTAAATCAAAATCGCCTTTTAAAGCTCTGATCAAATGTTAATAATGAATAGCACCATTTCTGTAAACACGTTTCTCTCTTTCTGCGGGATCTGGGATATGGTGATAAAAGCATTAGCATTTTGCTAGCGCTTTACAGTGATTAGGCCAGACCCTGTGGTTGTATGAGCTTCTCTCAGGGAGCCCTTCAGACATTTTTTTGAGAGTCATTTGAATTGTTAATGCCCCAGCTATTTGGTATGCTAATTTCTTCAATTTAGTACAGTCCTAACGAAATATGAATCCAAGAGTTCATAAGAGTTAATCTACCAAAGGAATTAACTTCCAGATATGGGGTTATGTATTTCCTAATAGGGTCCAGCCCACTTTTGACTGTAATTCACATGTCAGCTCTGAACGGTGGCCCGGGAAAGCACAGCGTTTGAAGAGCATCTCTGAAAGGGTAGGGATGGGAAGGCTGGTTTCCATGTTTAGATTATGATCGGGAGGCCACTACTTTAAAAAGATAAATGCACAACGAAACACCACAGTTTAAATGAAGGCGGCCTTAAGAATGAAGGCTTTGGAGTCAACAGGCCTAGATTTGAATTCCTCCTCCAAGCTGTGTAAGCCTCATTTCCCCTTCTGTGAAGAGGAGATAACAATGCTCTGTACTTACGTGATAGTTGAGGGTTGAGTCAGCTAGTTAAGTCAGCAAGACTATTTAACATTTGCTCTGTGCCAGGTGCTGCCACAGTGGGACAGAACCGATCCCTGACCTCCTGGAACTGGCAGCCCAGGGCACTTTGTCCCTTAAATGACCAGGGTACGGGGTGGTGCAGTGCTGGCAGCACCCGCGGTGTTATTGGCTAAATATCAGCTGTCCCAGGCGCGCATAGCCAACTGCTTTGACTGTGTTGTCTTCACAGAAATCCTATAAATCATAGGTATCGTTATTCACTTCTTATGGCACGGACATGGAGGTTCAGAGAAATTAAGTAACATGAACCAGGTCACAGAGCTGGTGCACTGTGGGGCTAGAATTATAATCCAATTCTGCCTGATTCCAGAGCCTGTGCTCCTTACGCCATAGGGGTGGACTCCCTGAGGCTTTGAAATGATGATCTACGTGGTACTAGACTAAAGATTTTTGGCCAGAATTTCACCCTGAACTTGGTTTCTCAGACCTTTTCAAAGCTGTAGATGTAATTCTTGGATTTCATCTAGCAGCCAGCCCATCTCCAAGGTAGCGTTATAGTTGAGGTTCCCGATTTGAGTTTATACTTAATCCATTTAGTGACGGAATCACAAGTTATCGTAAACTAGAAGTTAACTATGGAGTAGCCGTGAAAAAGCAAAGGAAGACTTTTGGAGTAGAGCGAACTGTCAGTGACTAATTTGAGCCCTAGCTTATTTTGTGTAAGAACACAAAGCTGTGTCTCGTGTCACAGTGTCTTAAAATGTTCAAGTGTTCACTCCGTATTAATAGTAGCATAAATTGTTCGCAGAACGTTTCAGGAAGCATTAGTGGCTGTCGTGTAGGCAGAATCAGAAAACCACAGCGACAGGCAGTCCAGTGTTCAGCGTTATTTGTGTCCAGTGTAAGCCCGGAGAACCGATCTGTGTTCACTTAGTTTATTTATCCTCGTAAATATCTCTCCTTTCCAGAATTGCGATTCGATCTTGAGAATCACAGGTTAAGAGGTCCCCACAAAGGGCTTTGCAGGCGACACTGAAATTAAGCCTTCTCAGGAAGTGGTTCGGACGCCCCTCCTAGAAACCTCTCGTGCTCTCACAGCACAGCTTGACAGACTGTAAATTCTGGATGATGGAGGTTTCCAGGGCGCCAGACCTGCCTTGGTGGACCAGCGCTCATTCTCACTGTTTGATAAAACTTCCCAAGTATACCGCTTAGAGCCAGAGTACGGATCCCGATGATGATCCAGAATCATTTATTTGAGTAGATTCGTACTGTTTCGGAGCATAAGTTAAAAATGATTATACTAAGAATGGAGATTAAAGTCCCCGACATGGGCCGGGCGCAGTGGCTCACGCCTGTAATCCTAGCACTCTGGGAGGCCGAGGCGGGCGGATTGTTTGAGC
>CAUYSK010101318.1:0-20322 GCA_963575035.1 Avahi laniger
GGATTGGAAGACAATATGGTAAAGATGTCGGTTCTCCTCAGGTTGTTAGACAGGTTTACCACAATTCCTATCAAATCCCGGCAAGATTTTTTGTAGGTATAGACAAGATTATTCTAAAATTTATATGTAAAGGCAAAGACACCAGAATAGCTAAAACAATTTTTTTTTTGAGACAGAATCTCACTGTGTTGCCCGGGCTAGAGTGCCGTGACATCAGCCTAGCTCACAGCAACCTCAAACTCCTGGGCTCAAGGGATCCTCCTGCCTCAGCCTCCCGAGTAGCTGGGACTACAGGCATGCGCCGCCATTCCCAGCTCATTTTTTCTATATATTTTTAGTTGTCCGATTAATTTCTTTCTATTTTTAGTAGAGATGGGGTCTTGCTCTTGCTCAGGCTGGTTTCGAACTCCTGAGCTCAAACAATCCGCCTGCCTCGGCCTCCCAGAGTGCTAGGATTACAGGTGTGAGCCACCGCTCCCGGCCGCTAAAACAATTTCTAAAAAGAAGCATAAAGTAGGAGGAAACAGTTTACGTGATTTCAAGATTTATTATATATCAATAGCTTCAGTAGTCAGGACTTTGTGGTAATGGTGGAAGGTAGGTATATAGATCAGTGGAATAGAATAGAGAACCCAGAAGTAGACCCACACAAATATGCCCAACGGATTTTTGACAAAGGTACAAAATTAATTCAGTGGAGGAAAGATAGCCTTTTCAATAAATGATTGCATATATGCAGGCAAAAAAAATGAACTTCAACCTGAGTCTGAAACCTCATACAAAAATTAACTCAACATGGATCACAGACTTGGGTGTGAAATATAAAATGGCAAAACATTTAGTAAAAGCATAGGAGAAAATCTTTAGAATATAAGCGAAGCATTCTTAGATCCGACACCAAAAGCGTGGTCCATAAAGGGAAACAATTGATAAATTGGACTTAAAACCTAAAACATTTCCTTTGTGAAACACCCCATTAAGAGGATAGAAAACCAGAATATACAGATGGAGAGAAAATATTTGCAAACCATATATCTGACAAAGGACTAGTATGTAGAATATATAAAGAACTCTCAAAAACTTAACAGGAAACAAATAGATAAACCAGAAATGTAAGTGGTCCAATTAGAAAATGGGCAAAAGACATGAAGAGACATACAAACAACAAATAAGATAGGAAAATATGTATAATATCACTAGTTATCAGGAAAATGCGAATTAAAACCACAATGAGATACCACGATATACCTATGAGAATGGCTAAAATAAAAAATAGTGACAACACCGAATGCTGGCAAAGATACAAAGAAACTGGATCACTCACAGATTGCTGGTAGGTGGGGATGGAAAATGGTATAACCACTCTGGAGAACAGTTTGGCAGTTTCTTAAAAACTAAACATGTAACTTACCATGTAACTCAGCAGTTATACTCCTGGTCATTTTTCACAGAGAAATGAAGACTTATGTTCACATAAAAACCCATACATGAATGTTTATAATGTTTATAGCAGCTTGATTGATAATGACCTCAAACTGGAAACAACAAGCAACTTAGATGTCCTTCAATGGGTGAATTGTTCAAGCAACTGTGGTATATCCACACTATGGAACGGTACTCAGCAATAACAAGGAACAAAGTATTCATACATGCAACAACCAGAATGGGTGTCTAGAAATTTATGCTGAGTGAAAAAAGCCAATCCCCAAAAGTTACGTTTATATCACATTCCTGAAATGACACAATTATAGAAATGTAGAGCAGATGAATGGTTGCCAGGGGTTAATTAAGGAGGGGGTGGGTGCAGGATGGAAATGGGTGTCGCTATAAAAGGGCAACATAAAGGATCCTTGTGGCGATGGAAATACCTTGTATCTTGACTGTATCAATGTCAATATCCAGGTTATAATGTACTACAGTTTTGCAAGATGTTACCATTGGGGGAAAGTGGGTAGAAGGTAAACATGATCTCTTTGTATTATTTCTTATAGGAGCATGTGAATCTACAATTATCTCAAAATAAAGTTTTAAATAAAAAAAAAGGCATCTGTCAGTAGCTGGTTAATTAATCAGCACTTTTCCAGTCCCTATTTTGCAGAAAGAAGCACCCGAAGCAGTGACAGTCAAGATTTATCAATGTAGGGTGAATTTTAATATTCCCCAAGCTTTGTCCTCTTCTGTCACCCAATTAGGGGTCTTGACTACTGAGATTACTCTAAGGGATTCCAGTCTCATTTATTTAATACTATTATTATTAATGCTTCCACGGGGCTAATTCACTTAGCTTTCAGGTTACCCTGGCAACCTAAAACGAATGTCCACATTTGTTACTGAGAGAAACCAGAAAAATGATTTGCTAAACAGCCTCCGGATGCAGCCCCCACCGTTTTTTCTTCTTTGTACATGAGCTGGCACCTGTATCATGTAGAGTTTGGAATCACTCTTATTTTTCCTGATCATTAAATTCCTCTCCATCTAACGTCTGTCTTAGGACACTTTAGAAATCACCAGCTTTTGAGAGCAGGGAAAGAATCTCAGGCTGAATGTGGTGACTCACATCTGTAATTCCAGCATTCTGGGAGGCCAAGATGGAAGGATCACTTGAGGCCAGGAGTTCAAGACCAGCCTAAGCAACATAGTCTCTACAAAAAAAAATAGAAAGGTAGGTGTGGTGGCACACACTTGTAGTCGCAGCTACTTGGGAGGCTGAGGCAGGAGGGTTGCTTGAGCCCAGGAGTCTGAGATCGCAGTGAGCTATGATGATGCCACTGCATTCTAGCACCGGCAACAGAGGGAACACACACACACACACACACACAAAAGAGAGAGAGACTCTCTAATCCAGCATTTTACCTGATATTACCTGGAGCTGAATCTCTTCATTTAGGGCCAGATTGGAAAGAGCCAACGAAGGGCCCACGAAGGGGTCACTGGAGATTCAAGAACAGGGAAATGATGGGGTTATCTTCCAGCAAAGAGTTATGCATTTTTCCTGCTGTTTCTGGGAGTAGCAGTTCTCAGCTGACCACATTTGGGGCAGATGTCGGGTGAGGTGGCATTGCTTCTGCTTTTGGATGCATCTGTGAAAGAATCACCTCCCCCAACTCAGGGATAAAACTAGGAACTGAAACAAGCAGCTGGAAGGTGAAGACCTTGGAATCTTTTTTCCTCAGCATATTCCATGGTTGCTTTATGGTGGTGTCATCTGGTGGGGAGAAGTGGTGTCATGGGAAACTTTACTTCTAATTTCATCATTTAAAGAACTGGGAGAAGGGAATCACCATGTTTTAAACACCTGCTACGTGCTGGGCACTTTGCCATGTCTTAATTCATTGAATTTAAACTCCCGAATCTTCAGAACCACTCCCTGAAATAAGCATTTACATGATCCCCACAAGGAGAGTAGGGCTCAGAGAGGGGGAAATGACTCACCCAGTGTCACACAGTAAAAGGTGGACCCTGAATTTGAATCCAGCTCTGTCGGAATCCAAAGTCCTTGGTTTTTCTATTCTCTCTTCCTGCGACGGAGGAACTTTGGTGTAATGACTAACTGGCCAAGAGTGTAGGTTCTGCAATTAGACAGATGTGGGTTTTACTTGGTTTAAGCTGTGTGACTTGGGCAAGTAATTTCACTTCTTTGAGTCTCAATGTCTTCACCTTTATGGGTAGGGATTAAGAATTCTTTCTATAGCCACAGGATTATTGAGGGATTTCGGGAGATTCTGCATGTAAGGCACTCAGATAGTGCCTGGCATGTATAAGTGATGGATAAATGTTAGCTATAATCTGTTTCCAAAGAGAGAGCCACTTACTCAGTGGTTCCTGGTTCCAATGCAAAACACTTTATCAACTTTCATTTTCCCCAAACCATGCAGAACCCACTGCTATCAATGCCCTTGTTTAAAGATAGGAATCATAATAATAGTGAATTGTTTTTCAGCATCACCATATGGCAGGCACTGCACTAGGTGCTTTAACACATTCGTTTATCTCATTTGAATGAAGTGAGTGGCAAATCTTGCTGCACAAAGGCTGCTGAGTCCCTCCCATTAGGAGTGGCTGCTTGAAGGCAAAACGAAACCCATCCTTTCATATCGTGGAGTCAGGGCAGCAGCAGCAACAGCAGCAGCATCTGTCGAGGGTTTATCACAAGCCAGACACCCTTCTAAGTGCAAAACTAACATGGTCTCATGGAACTCTGGGAGGAGGTGTTCCTATTATTCCTATTTTAGAGACAAACTGAAGCTTGGAGAGGATAAATCATTTGCTGTGATAGCTATTTTAGTTCAGGTGGACCTTGATTTACATAACACATATTTCTGAGGCTGATGCTTAAAATGAAAAATCCCCCTGTGAATTGCAAAGATGCCTTGCTTTGAGAAGTCAAGGGCCCCACCTCTCAGCAGGCCTGCCTTGTTAATTCAGTTCCCCGGCCCAGTTTCCCCAAATCTTGGTATTTCTGAGTTTGGAAATGAAAGGGGCTCTGGATATCAACAGGACAACTTGTTCACGCCAAGGATTAGGAATCTCAGGCCCAGTTCCAGAAGGAACCGCCCCAAGTCACACAGTCTGACGGCAGATCTGGGACTGGAATCCCGTGCTCTGAGTTTCAGGCCTGGGACGCCTCGTTATTGAGGGACTTTGGAATTTCCATTTCCTCGCCTGCGAAATGGGGTCAATCACGGACCATCTCTGCGTCGTTGCTGGGGTCACGTGGGTGTGGCCCAGCCCAGGGGAGGCCACCCTGCACTAGGAAGGGACAGGCAGGGATGGAAAGTCGGGAGTCCCCACAGGTGGTGGTGGGAGGGCGAGACGGGGCAGGGGCGGAGCTTCGAAAGCCAGAGGCGGGGATTCGCGAATTCGGGGCGTGGCTTGGAGTGGAAGCATTTAGACAGATCGTGGGCGGGGCCTGAGATGCTACCAATAGAATCGAGGGTCCCTGGGCGGGGCTTCTGGCAGTCTGGGCGGGGTTTTGCGACGCCGACGGGCCAGTTCTGAAGCGGAATTGGGCGGGGAGCTGCGCTCAAGGAGCTGGGAGGCGGGCTTCAGGGCTTGGGTGGGTGGTGGGCGGTGGACTCAGGGGAACCGATGTTCCGGTTTTCAGGGGCTCGGGGGAATCTTTGCGGAGCCAGGGGCTGTGGCGCGCCCAGCCAAGCGGGTCAGTGGGCGGAGCTCTAAGAACCCCGTTCCAAGTTCTAAGCCGCGGTGGGCGTTGCCGGAGGCTCCTGTGGGCGTGGCTGTCTGGCCACTCAGGGCGGGCGCTGGGGCACCGCCCTCCTCCTCGGCCCACCTGCATCCCTCGGCGCGACCAGAGGGGCGCTAGGGAGGGCGAGGCGTGGAGCGTCGAGTGGGAAGCGGGCTTCCCCTCCCGGAAGTGGGCGTGGCGCACCGTGGCCCGGCGGCCCTGGTTGGGCGCGGCGCGGCGCGGGGGCGGGGCCTGCGCGCGGCGACGGGGCGGGGGCGGCTGCGCTCAGTGCCAGGCGGGAGGCGGCAGCGGTTGGAGGCTTCGCCCGGCTTTGCAGCGGGGACTTCGGCGGCGGCGGCGGCGCCTCAGGCACCTCGGCCCTGGTGAGCCGCGCGCACTCGGCGGGGCCGCTCGGGAGCGAGCCGGGCGGGCGGACCTATCCTCTCAGCATGTGCCAGCGCCGGCTGACAGGAGTCGGCGGGGCGAGGGGCTGGGCCGGGAAGGGGGAGAGGGCTGGGGCAGGCGCGCGGGGCGCGGATGCCCGGGCCGGTGTGCAGGGGCTAGGGTTGCGGGCTGCTGCCGGAGGCGCGGAGTCTCGGGAGTAGGGGAGCTGGAGACAGAGCCAGGTGGCCTGGGGAGAGTGAAGCGACGTCCCTGTGGGGCGGAGGCTGCCCAAGGAAGGGTTTTGGAGCTGCGGACCCTTCCTGGCCGAGTGAGGAGTCACGGGGGACGCGGCTGCCCAAGGAAGGTTTTTTAGGGACCAGAGACCGCCTGGTTGGGTGAGAAGGTGCTCGAGTCTGGGGCGCAGACCCCGGGGGCGCCGGGCCTGGGGGCGGGGTTCGAGTCGCCCTAGGGAGCGAGTGGGTGAGGGGTGGGCAGGGGCCGGGCTCACGTGGGGCCGGGGCGAGCTGGGCCCTGCGTTGGGAGGGGCGAGGGCGGCCGCCTGGCGTAGGGGTTGCCTGGCTGTAGGTGCGAGGCCAGCTCTGGGCCCTGAAGGTCTAGGTTGGGGGCCAGGCGGGGCGGGGCAGGGCTGGAGCTGGAGTAATGTGGGTGGGGGCGGCCGAGGGAGCAGAGGGCTGGGACTGGGGCGGGGGGAGGCTGGGAGAGGCAGAGCGAAGCAGGAACGCCGCAGGGGCGGGGGGCCTGGGGCGTCCGAGTGAACTGGGTGATCCAGAGATGTGTTCCCCTAATAGCGGGGCAGCTGGAGAGGGACGCAGTAAAAAGGAGCTAGGTGCAGGTGGGGTTCCGCTGCGCCGAAATGACTGAGGATGAGGTCAGATGTTGAGGGTGGAAATGCAGGAACTGAGCTCTCCCGCCTGTCCCCGCAGGCGCTCGCTTACCCGCTCTCCGTCTCTCAAATGGTCTGAATGTGTTGGGGGAAGTGGCAGGCTGCGGGGAGAGCCGAGAAGAAAGGGGCTTCCTCTTGGAGGGAGGCGCTGGCCCTGCCATCCTTTTTTGGGAGTGTTAAATGGATTTTGAACGCTGGAAAAGGAATCGTAGGCTTTACTGCCTCATGGTTTAGAATCACATCCTATATTTGGCCTTAATGTAGGCTGCCCTTGTTTTGTGGTGTCTGAAGTGCTTGCTCTACATGTTACAAACGTGGGATTCAGAGTGAGAAGCAAATTGCAAGTTGTTCATCTCCCCGGGGGTAGCAAGATACAAAGGCTTTTCCTTCCTGTAAGACATTTAAAAAGAATTGAATGTAGTGCGTGTTTATACACTGGTGCTGGGTGGCAAATATATTCACTTTTGGGGAATAGTTATTACACGATATTCGACTGTGTTACCACAGCCTTCCTGCCTGGGATTACATTCTAAAACAGTACTTGTAGGGCTCTTAGTCACTCTATATAATAATGCATCTCATTGTCCTTATCTGGCAGAACGTTCTCCTGACACCAGGGCCTGCTAGAATAGACAGAAACATGATTAAGTATAAGCAGTTGCTTTGTACCATCTGTCCAATTGTGAAGGCAAATAGATATCTGTTTAATATTAATTCACTTTCTCCATTCCCCGTAAAACTGAAGAAATGCACAAAATCTATTCTGGACTTGATTCTATACATTTCAGAAGAATAATTTAAGAAAACTTTTTTTTTTGGCTTTAGTCATAATGTTTGGATATGAAGCCTTAAATAGTGAACAGGTGTGAGAGATTGCATAAGTAAATAGAAAAAAAACGAAATGAAACTGAGAATTGTACCTTAGGTGTAGTGTTTTATATATATTTATTTATTTTTTTTTTTTTTTGAGACTGAGTCTCTCTCTGTCACTCTGGCTAGAGTGCTGTGGTGTCAACCTAGCTCACAGCAACCTCCAACTGCTGGGCTCAAGCAATCCTCCTGCTTCAGCCTCCCAAGCAGCTGGGACTACAGATGCACCCCACCACGCCTGGCTAATTTTTTTGTTTTTTCAGTAGAGACGGGGTCTCGCTCTTGCTCAGGCTGGTCTAGAACTGAGCTCAAGCAAACTTCCCACCTCAGCCTCTCGGAGTGCTAAGATTACAGAGGTGAGCCACCGCGCCCAGCCCTGCAGTGTTTTATAGTAGATGATAATCATGTGTACTGTAGATTGAATGAAGATTTGGTATAAAGGTCAGGTACACGCCTTATTTTGACAAATCTGGAACATGCCTTGTCCACATTTGTTTCTGATTACTTGTGGAAGGTACATTAAAGCCTGATGAATAGATACATACCAGTGAAACATCACTGCACACAATATTGAATTTTTCACGATCATGTGTTACTTTGCCTGCAGATTGTGCTAATCAGCATTTATGTCTATTTATGTGTATTTTAAGATGAGATTCAGCATCAGTGAATAACAATTTTTTAAACACTGCTGGATTTTTTTGATATAAGTTTTATGTTTTAACACATCTGTCACTTCTGGGATCCACTCCAGCCATGAGGAGGAGAGTGACTCTAATGCCTGTGAGATGGAATGTTCCAAAGAATAAATTATCAGTTCTTACTAATAGTTATATGAGTGGGAATGTGGAAGATTCAGTTCTTTATGATGGCAAAATATTCATTTCTTAATATTTGGATTTGTCACTGCCTGGTACTTTAGAAACAGATATTATTAATTAGGCTGTTTTACCTTTGACCTCTCTTCAGGGGTGGAGCAATAATAAATTTGAGTACTACTCTCATATTCAGAGTACAAATCCCTATGGTATAACCTCTTAAGCTGCTTTTCCATTTAATGACTTCCTTGTGTTATCCTATCCCTAAGTTTTGAAAACTCTTTTCTGACACTTCTGTGTCTTTTTAAACTTAAGATCCCTTTTCTGTATTAAACATGGAATTCTTCATGAATATTTCAGTATGACCTAGTACCTAGAATGTTAAGTAATAGAATCTCTCTGGGTTTTCATTGCCCTAGTTCAGATCCTTTAAAGTGAGTGAACAAGATTCTATACTCCTTCCTGAGCACACACTTTGTATTTCAGCAGTGCATAATGGAATATTTTTTGTTTTATAACAGCTTCATTGAGATATAATTCATGTACCATATAATTAACCCATTTAAAGTGTACAATTCAGGCTGGACGTGGGGGCTCACGCCTATAATGCTAGCACTTTGGGAGGCCCAGACGGAAGGATCACTTGAGGTCAGGAGTTCAAGACCAGCTGAGCAGGAGCGAGTAATCCCAGCTATTACTTAGAGTAAGTTTAAACTTACTCTAAGCAAGAGAGAGTCCCTGTCTCTACAAAAAATAGAAACATTAGCTGGTCATGGTGGCACGTGCCTGTAGTCCTGGCTACTCAGGAGGCTGAGGCAGGAGGCTCTCTTCAGCAAGACTCTGTCTCAAAAAATAAATAAAAAATCATAAAGAGTGTACAACTCAGTGGTTAAAAACAGTATACAGTATTCACTGAGTTGTGCAGCCATCTCTGCGATCAACATTTTCATCATCCTCAAAAGAAACCCCACCCCATTAGTACCCCTCACCGTACCCTTCCCTCCCCAGCACTAGGCAGCCGCTAATCTACTTTCTCTATGGCTTTATCAATTTTGGACATTTCATATAAATGGAAGCATACAATATGTGGTCTTTGTGTCTCACTTCTTTCTTTTACTTGGCATGTTTTCAAGGTTTATGTGTGTTGTATGTATAGTGCTTCATGCTTTTTTATGGTCAAATAATATTTCATTGTATGGCTACAATGTATTTTGTTTATCCATTCATCAGTTGATGAGCGTCTGGGTGCTTCCCCTTTTTGGCTTTTATGAACAATGCTGTGAACATATGTTTTCATTTCTCTTGAGTATATACCTGGGAATAGAATTGCTGGATCGCATGGTAACTCTATGTTTGACTGTTGGAGGAATGACCAGATTGTTTTCCAAAGCAGCTGCACCATTTTATAATTTTCAGCAACAGTGTATGAAGGTTCCAATTTCCCCATATTCTCACCAACACTTGTTATTCTCTATTTGATTCTAGCCATCCTAGTGGTATCTCATTATGGTTTTTACATTTTCCTAATCGCTAATGATGTAGAGCATCTTTTTGTGAAATTAATGGACATTTGTATATCTAATCTTTGGCAAAATGGCTGTTCAAATGCTTTGCCCATTTTTAATGGATTGTCTTTTTATTGTTTTAAGAGTTTGTGTATTCTAGATACAAGTGCCTTATCAGATACATGATTTGCAAAAGTTTTCTCCCATTCTATGAGTAGTCTTTTCATTTTCTTGATGGTGTTCCCTTTGAAGCACAAACATTTTAAATTTTTATGATGTCCAATTTTTGCATAATGGAATCTTGCTAGTTAGAAATTATTTAGAACTGAAACCATACCTCATCAGTATTTTGGTTATAAAAATTAAAAGCCAAATGTGAAAGGGTGAGGGAAAAATTTGAGTTAATTCATTGTAGGATAGGCTATAGATCAAAAAGTGTTCATCAGGGAACATGTCACTGGCCTGTTCAGATCCTCTGGTGGCTTACACCCCATTGTTCATGAAATAAAGTTCAGACTTCTTAATGTGGCTGTGGATTAAGGCGTCTCTGATTTCAGCCTGCTTTCTCTCTCACTGTTCCCCTTCCTATGTCTTCATCTGCAGTGCCACTCCCTGAAACGTCTCAGCTTTCAAATCTGTGATGAGCTTATTACTCCACCCCCTTCCACTTTCTGAATCCCACTTGTCCTTTGGGGTTCAGGTCATGAGGCTTTTCCTCCACGAAAACTCCTCATCCACATGGCCAGACTTTGTCCCTGTCTTCATTGGTCGTACATGCATCGCTGTTGTCTGCTATTGCGACTGAATTTGAGTTTACAGTCTGAAAGGTGCCTTTCCCTGAAGGCAGAATGCAGCAGAGAACTTCTTGGAAGGCAGACTGAAGCTTTCTTATTCACAATTTGGTCACCAGTGCCTTTTGGATATTCACTGAATGAATAATTATTGAAGTTAACTGGAAAGATTCTGAGGCCAGTGGCTTTCTCTGATTATTATTATTAACATCTTTATTGACTATGTTAAAATAACATGAAGGACAGGGTAATTCCCCTCTTCCTTTCTGGCATCCAAGTCTGGCTCTTACCAAAAAAGTGCTCAGACGTAAAACCAAGTGTTTAAAACATTTTTCCCCAAGGGAAGAACATTCTCATCCAGGTTCTTTCCCCCTAATGAACAGTAATGACTGGCGCATGGCCTTCTAAGTAGGGCAGATGGCCAGGGAGCACATTTAGTTTGGTACGATTTAGCCACACCAAATGCACACAGGCCAGCCCTAGTGGTCTTGGGTTAGTCAGTACTGGAACCTTCCCTGTGCACTCGTGAGAATGGCTGTAAACTGGATTTTAAGAACATGTACTTTGTTTTCATTCTCTTGCTTCTCTTGGAGCATCTTACTCAAGTTAGTGTTCCTTAGTTATATTTTGTGTTATGTTCATTTTTAACGCTTTAATTATTAATAAAATATTTTACTTAGCATCTTTCTGAGAATTAGGAGAAATCGGTTGGCCATTTTGGGGTACATTTTCTTCTTTTATGTTCATTAAAGGTTGAATTGTGGCCAGGTAGTAAAGAAGAGAAGAAGGAAAGTAAATTTCAAATTTCTTGTTTGTCTAATTAGGCTGAGTGAGCTATTGCTACCATATGTAGTTTCTTGCCCTGAGAATTTTGTGTTTAGGGGAACCGAGGCTGTGAAATGCAGGCCTTTACAGCCACATTGAGCCGGGTTTCACTCTGGGCTCTACTTCTTACTAGCTGTGACTTCACGAGACACCTCACCTCCCTGAGCCTCATTTTCCTCTTCTGTAGTATGCTGATGCTAATGGCTGCTTTACAGGGTCATTGTCAAGATTAAATGAGGAAAAGTATGGAAAGTGCCTAATACAGAGTAGATGCTGAGTACATTCCTCTTCCCTTGCTCTTTACTCTGAAACATCTGTTAATGAATGGAACTGGGAGGAATCAAATAGAGTACGTTTAAGACATTTAACTGCTAATGTTTAGCTGTTAAGGTATGAGTTCCCACTCCCACCTGAGGATTTTACACTTGGAGTCACAGTTGAGTCACTGCAGAGGGAAAATAATGTCTAATTTTAGGATGAGAACATGGTGTTAAAAATGAAGCAGTGTTTTTGCATCTGTCTGAATTGGAAATGTCTATTCAGGTAAGCTTCCCTTATACAGGCCTTATGTATTCAGTCTGTCTGTCTGTCTGCCTGTCTGTCTTGTCTCTTTTAAGGAAAAAGGTTTAGTTCCTGGCAAAAGATTGATCATTTTAGGGTTTGGAAGGAGATTGCACTGCAGTGCTTGAGATACTCATCTGGTTATGATGTGACTGGCAGCATTGTGATAAAGTGTAACATTCTGTGTGGGAAAAGAGCCTCTGTAGTTTCATGGGATGTGAAATCAGGCCTGTGATTTGAATCTTACATTAATAACAGAAAACAGTTCCTTCTGTGTGCTGCAGTAGTGAGAAATTAAATCAAAATAATGCAAAGGTGAGTGTGAAAGAGAGAAATTGAAATATAAGTGGGAGTAGGAAGGTCTATGTATTACATAACTGAAGGCAGTAACTTCACAATACAAATTTATTTTTTCCCTTTTGGACATGCAGTGATCTACATTTCTTTTTTAAAAATTATGAATGATGGATCATAGTTAGCACCAGTATTTCATCACTTTTTAAAGAACATACCATTTTAGGGGCATTTGGGAGATTATTTATTTCTCAGGTCCAGAAGTCCTCAACTCATTCCTGACGGTCCGCGAGGATCAGCTATAGACCTTTGTGAATATGGCTGCCTTGGCCTTCAGCTCCCTGGTGAGTCTGAATCACAGCCAGAGCAGGAAGCACTGAGCGCCTCATGTTACGGATGGATGGGGGACTGTGGTCACAGGAGCTTGAGGGACTTGCCCAAGATCAGGAACATAACTGTCCCTTCCTTTCTTCCCCTCAACACACCCCCACCTCATTTCGTGTGTAGTGTGAATTCATTTTTATAGTTGATAGTGTAGATTTATTGTATAGTGTGTATTTTTTTCTCATACAGTGTGACTCTACATGGCTTTCCCTTTTAGTCTTTGACCCAGTGCAGCAGTTCCATTCTCTTAACCTTTCACCGTGGTCTTTTGCCAGGTCTGCAAACTGAGCCTGTTCACAGGGTTTATCTCTTCAGTTCATCACCACAACGGTAGCTAGTACCCGTGTCGTCGTCGTTGTTGTTATTTTTTCCCACATATTCAGGTTTTGCATGTATGAAACTGTGAAACTTGGCCCAGCTTTTCAAGAGGCTTTTTAGATGCATTTTTGGGAAATTTGAAAATACATGAAAGTTCTTAGATAAGCCTTTAGTAGTCTTGATTTTCTAGTTTTAATGTAAAGGTTCTCGGCAATCTTTTATCGATTCTTTTCATTTCCTCAGTCTTCTAATCTGACCATTAGTAATCAGTGATTTTAAGGATTTGTCTTGAGTGTTTGGAAGACCGGTTATATTTGCAAAGGTGCCCTTGCTTCGCGTCTTGCCAGAAGACTCAGCACTGGCAGGCCACCTATGCATGAAAACACTGAGTTGGGACAGGAGCAACACAGGTCTAGTACTGGAACTATACGGATTGTAATAGTCATAACGAAAACCATTTAGGATTAGCAGATGTTGATCATTGCTTCACTGTGTGGTCATTCTGTCTCTGGGGAACCAAGACAGACTGCAAGTCTGGTCACATGGTAGTTTGGTGTAAGAGCCTTTCTTGCTCCGTTGTGGAATTGGGTATGTGTCCCCATGTCCCAACGACTGCTGAGGCCTTCATTCTGAATGAACAAAGCAGTAGTTTTTCAGTCTCACGAGAGACCATAGTAGACACATGGGAAGGGAAGTGTTGGGAGGGTGAAGCCTTTGGGGTGTATTTTCCACTCTTGGCATTATAGGGGTGCTTAACAAAATTCGCAAGCACCCCCTCCTTATGACAAATGTTTAATCACCATTATTTGCTTACTTCACATGAAAGATACTTAAATTCCTTTTCATAATGGTCAAGCATTCTTTTCTAGTTAAAGATTCTAATTCCTTTCATTCTTAGGAACTTAAACAATTGAGACTGATTTATAAAAGCTCAAATGCTGCCTGAGTGGTGACTAAGGAACACATGTGAACTCGAACTATCATCTCTGTTAAGCAGAGAGATTTATTAGGAGACTAGTCTCTTTGCAAGCTAGATGGTGAATTAATTTTGTGGTTAGTAGTATCTTTAGCTTAACATTGTCATCCTAGTTTTTCTTGGCAAGCAAGAGAGAGACTGGAGCCAACGAGGTTTGGCCACAGCTCTTGGGGTGATATTTAATAAGATACATGTTGTCTGTTTCAGAAATAGAGTAACTGTCCTTCAAGCTCTCTCTTATGTGGGCCACTATTGCTTTTCAGTGCTACTGTAGGCAAAGGTAAGTTGGAAGTCTCTTTTTCTCTCTCCCTAGGACTGCCAGTTTGATCTTCTTATGTACTATGGCAATGTATTGAATGCACGGGGCTGAATTACACTGTCAAGTAGAACAAATAACATATCACACCTGCAAAGAATAGTTGTGAACCATGTGTTTCTCTGAAAGTGAATGATTGAGAGCCCAAATGCAATTTCTATTTTGGAGGCAGTGTGTACATTTGGTCCCCAACTCAGGACTGGGTTGTGTTCCAGAGTCTAACTTGGTTATTTAGAACTCAGGTGGCATTTTTTCTGTACATTCAGCATTGTAAGTGGTGGGTAAGTTCCCAGCCTAGACTGAAGGAATCTGTTTAAAAACAGCACAGTTTTTTAAATTGTTAATGGCGATAGTGGAATTCTGGATTTTGGGAGCTGGTAGTCATGTGAAAGGGAAATAAGGACCCATGTTCCACCTCTCAAGTGCCTCCCTTTGCAGGCTATGTGGCATTCAGAGGCCTCAGGCCACAGCAGCCCTCCCTCACAGGGCCCGTCTGTGCTGGCCCTCTAAATTCTCCATCCTCCTTGGTATCTCTTTTAATTTGAAACTTCTCTGGTTAAGCTGATCTCCTTTAAATAGTAGTAGCAAAGCACACGGTTCAAGTTCATTTCCACTAATGTGTGCACGCGTGATCGCAGTTAGTACTAGACTACCAGGACGGCTGTGGGCTTTATATTGTTTCACTCACCTCCTTTAATCCTTTTAGAGGTACAATATTAATATTTTTTAAAAGGAGTTTCCTTACTGCTGAATGGATTGTCTCTGAAATTTTTGCATTCAGTCAGTTGTAGCAAGGCTTCAAGGGGAAAGTTGAGAGGAGGCATGTGGGGTCAGGCAGAGCTCATGCAGGGAGGCCAGCCTGACACCTGGAATCAGGAAAAAGCCCTGCCTGCTTCTGAAAGGTTCTTCCTGTTATCTCTAAAACAGTGAATCTGCTAATTTTTTTTTTTTTTTAGCTATTCGTGATTCCTTTTTTTCTTTTCTATTTGAGAATCACAGCTTGAAGGGGGTCTTAGGTTTTAAGCACAGTGGCTTGGTTTCTGTGACTTTTGGGAAGCAGATCAGGGTAGGGTAATGGTTGTAAATTAGGGCAGCTTGTACCAGCCAGAGCTAGACACTGGTCCCCATCTGTTTTTGTGTTCTTTTATAAACTTAACAAAGAGCGGCCAGGTGTGGTAGCTCACACCTGTAATTCCTAGCATTTTGAGAGACCAAGGTTGGAGGATTGCTTGAGCCCAGGAGTTTAAGACCAGCCTGGGTGACATAGTGACACTCTCCATCTCTACAAAAAAAAAGTAAAAATTAGCCTAGCTTAGTGGTGTGCACCTTGTAGTCCCAGTTACTCGGGAGGCTAAGTCAGGAGGATTGTGTGAACCCAGGAGTTTGAGGCTGCAGTGAGCTATGATCGTGCCACTGCATACCAGCCTCAATGACAGAGCAAGACCTTGTCTGTAAAAAATAAAAACAAAAACACTTAACAGCACTTTCTTTCATCAAGCAGTGGGAAATAATTGACTTCTCTTTTTTGTCTGTGTCTCTCTGAAGGGTTTGGACTGCCTGGTTTCGAAGAACTCTTCTCATTCAAACATTTTATGATGCGTAGTGTAATAAGAATTGGGGACTTTCATTTTCTGGTTTCATTAAAAAATTCTTATTCAGAAAGTCTCTTGTGGGAAGCTTAATGTTTTAATTTACTTAAAAAATACATTAGAAGCTTCCTCTAGCCCTCAAGTGAATGACTGATGCTGAATTCTGTGCTATGGACTGTGAGGGTCTGTGGGAATTCCGGGGACAGACGTTGGAGAGTCAGTGGCTATGGGACACTGAGAGTGGGCCCCTGCCCAAGGGTGAGCAAAATAGTTCTAGGCTGACTCAGAACAGGTGTAACTGGGAAAGGGTAGTGTCAGGATGGGTAGGTGGGATGGCCTGGACTGTGGAAAGTCATGATACTAGAAAGTACATTTATGCAATATGTTAGAGTAAAATGTAAATATAGTTTCATTATGTAGTTACAAAGGTAGATGCAAATGTAACTGTGGTGTCACTAGTGTTGGTGATTTCTGTGCTAATACTAATTACATTTTGGGTCGAATGAGTAGAAATTAAACAATAAGTATAGAATTATTTCCTAGTTTGTGAACATGACCACCAATACCACTATATTTCACATTCCTTAAAGGCAAAGAATGTCTTACATTTTTTTGTGCCTCCATTTCCTAGCATACTACCCAGCACATAGTAGGTGCTCAATAAATGTTAGTTGAATAATTGAGGCTCAGTTTTGCTTCATATACTTGTGATAGAGCTTATCAATCTTTTCACTTTCCTAGAACATGAACAGAATAAAGAAGCTTTCTATGATGTAAAAGAAGAATTACTAATTGTAAATATATGCTTATTAAATTATCTTTGTGTTTCCAGGGTTAAAAATATTTATGAAAAGTATATTTTTAAAATTGTTTTATAAGCTAACCTCATAATTTTAGGCCAGGCACAGTAGCTCATGCCTGTAATCCTTTGGGAGGCTAAGGAAGGAGGATTGCTTGAGCCCAGGAGTTTGAGACCAGCCTGGGCAACATAGCGAGAACCTGTATGTATAAAAATAAAAAAAGAAAAAAAATTAGCTGAGCATGGTGGCATGTGCCTGTAGTCCTAGCTATTTGGGAGGCTGAGGCAGGAGGATCACTTGAGCCCAGGAGTTTGAGGTTGCAGTGAGCTGTGATCATGTACTACACTCTTGCCTGGGTGACAGAGTGAGACCCTGTCTGTAAAAAGAAAAAAATAAAAATGTTAGCAAGGTGTTCTTGTGTATGTGCATATATATGTGCATATATATGTGTGTGTATATATATACACATAGAAAAAATTTTATAAAATTTTGGAATGGATATTTTGTAAATAAAGGTAACTTTAGCTACAATTTCCCATTTTCCCTATGTATGGTGACTTTTGGGACACTCTGAATATATACACACACACGTACTTATTTATTAAAACATGTCTTATTTGTAAAATCAAATATTGGAGTTTTGGTTATTTAAAGCGTAAATTCTAATAAAAAGCACGATGACATTACATTTTGCTACTTTATTGCAAATTTACTTAACTGACTTCTTGAATAAATTGAAAATATTGGTAGCATGAGGTTCTTATGGCTTCTTTTTGTAGCTTTGGTTAGCAAGTTTGACTTTAGAATCAATGAGATAGCATACTAAGGAAGCTTTCATCTGAGAGTCTTTGTGAAAGTAGCTATGGGAAGAACCATAATTTGATCAAAGTGAGGATTTAAAGTTAAGGTAACCATTGAAAAAGCTGAGTTTCCCTTTATTGCCTTTGTCTTCTTGGGTTTCTTGTCCTGTGATGTGCTGATTGACTAGAAAGTGTCATGGTACCCAGTCCTCCCTGGAGGAGGAAGTAGAAGTTTGTCCACGGTGGACCTGTCGGGGGTTCCAGGACCAGCCCCAGAGGAATCGTAGGGCAGGTCTTGGTCATTTCAGCGGCTCCTGGAGCCCCAAGGATTTAATGTGTTGGGAATTCATTTGACTTGCGAATTTGACAAGAACTGAGTAAATTAAGATAGAGCGAATTGTGCACCATTTCAACTATTAAATGATCTCATCATTTAGAAGTTATACATATTAAAGTTTGAAAAATTGTAGGCTTTGGTTTATATCCTATTATTGATGTTATAAGTGGTCACAAAAAATGAGTTTTATAATTCCATTTGTGTGTGTGTGTGTGAGAGAGAGAGAGAGAGATTTCTGGCAGTTTTCAGAGATTACTGCAAACTATAAATGTAGTTGTTTAAAAGAGTGTTAGGAATGGGAAGCCCCCAGTCTTTCTGCTGGCCTTCTACTCAAAATCATTTAAAAATGATCCATCCTGCTTTCATTTGAGACATAGAGAATTTCTCTTTCAGTTACCATTATGCAGTTTAATTAATTTAACATAGAGAATTAAGAATTATAATTTTCTTTTTAAATCTTGATACAGTTTGGAAGGAAGGTGGATTTGAGATAGAGTTGCCGTTTTATTGGCTAAGGCTGCTAAAAGCCTCATGTATTAGAGTATTCACTCTCAGAATATCTAGCTAGCCTAAATGTTTCCTCCTGAAAGTGGGCTTTATTTATTTGTCTCTACTTTCCTGGAGGTATTTTCATTTTATTGGTGAAATTGGATGTGTAGTGTTTTCTTCCTGAAGAGCTGAGACCTTCTAAAGATATTGGGTGGTGGTACCATATTTATTTGGTAATAACTACACTTTCCCCGTGAGTTACGTTCTTATAGTTTCTTGTACTCTGTTGTAGATACTGATATTATGTTGTTTTTCTTCCCTCTAGAAGAGAGGTATGCTGATAATGAAATAGTTTGTAATTTTTTCAAAAAAGATCTGGCAGACAAAATGATTTTTCCTAAGGTGCAGTAAGACTGTAAAAGCTATGTTTTCCTGTTTCTATAGGATGCCTGAAAATTCCAGAAATAAGAAGATTTTTAACAGTGTTAGTTTCATTTTCAAAAAGCATGTTCAATATGTTTTCCTTTAAGCTGCAGACATCTTTGTGGGTGAAAGTATTGTAATTTTAAAGCCACAGATCCAGTTATTAATCTGAAAAGGTAATTACATTTTAAAAAATATATTTTAAAGTATTTTCCCATGGTTTTACTCTTCAGATATCTATTTGTAAAGAGAAAGCTCTTTCGGAGCTACTAGTAAGAGGTGGTAAGTCTTCCTCAGCACCAAAGAGCTCAAGGGAAGGCACTACAAACCATCTAGTTGCATGAATCAAAATTAGGCATCACTGTTTATGCACTTCCGTATCTAAAAAACTTTTAAATTCAGTTGACTTCAAGTCTTTTGATGCCATCCATTTGTCTCTATTTCCATTGAGACTGGCTGTCACTTCTGGCCTGGACAAGTGCGGTGACCTCCTAACTTGCTTTCCTGATTCCTCCTAACTTGCTTTCCTGATTCCTCTCGGATGCTCCCACTTGCACGTCCATTCCGCAGCTGCATTCATGGTAATCTTTTTAAATGCAAATCTGATTACCTCACACTCACACTTAAGAAATTTCCTATGGCTTCCAGGACTTTAAAGATAAAATCCTTAGCATGGCCTAGAGGGCCCTACTGACCTCCCAGGCTCTTCTAGCCTAGCCTTTTGGGCTCCAGCCCCTCCTGGCTAGCCCTTGCTCTTGATACAGACCCTTTACACCTGTTGTTCCTCCCAGCTGGAACTCACTTTTATTTTTGCCCAATTAACTTCTACTCATTCTTTGATTTCAACCTATTGTCGCTTCTCTGGTTCTGTTCCCCTGATTATTGACTCACTGACCTTGTGTACTTCTGCATCTAAACACTTGTCACAGCAGCACGTTAATGTTTGTGTGACTGATGATGGTGTGTCTCGTCCAGAAGACTGTAAGCTGCTTGAGAGTAGGCGCCGGATCTGCTTGCTCACAGTTGTGTCTGCACTGTCTCCGTGGTGCCAGGCAGGTCAAAGCTCAGTAAATAGTTGTTGAATAAATAAATGGGATTAAGGACCTATTCAGCATTCACAGTTGAGTGTATGTGTTATACATATAACCCTGTGGGTGCTAGTAACTAATTTGGTTTGCAGTAAGTTGTGTATGTTTTATTGGGGCGGGGGGAGCATTGACTGCATCCCAGTGAAAGAAGGATTCTCTATAGACTCCCAGGCTTCACATTATGATAGGACCGTAGAAATCATTTATTTTAGTTCTCCCATTTTATATATGAAGAAACCAACAACCAGAGGACCAAAATGATTTAGGTCAGGATATACTTGTGTCTGACAACCCAAGCCAGAGATTTTCCTTGATGTTCCTTTGAAACATTGTGAGGAGTATATGTTCATTTAATTCATTGAATCCCTGCTTGTCCAAGGTATAAGGTATTAAAAATGGAAGACAGGCCGGGCGCGGTGGCTCACGCCTGTAATCCTAGCACTCTGGGAGGCCGAGGTGGACGGATCGTTCTGAGCTCAGGAGTTCGAGACCAGCCTGAGCAAGAGCGAGACCCCGTCCCTACCAAAAATAGAAAGAAATTAATTGGACAGCTAAAAATATATATAGAAAAAATTAGCCGGGCATGGTGGCTCATGCTTGTAGTCCCAGCTACTTGGGAGGCTGAGACAGTAGGATTGCTTGAGTCCAGGAGTTTGAGGTTGCTG
>CAUYSK010101321.1:0-35878 GCA_963575035.1 Avahi laniger
TAGTTTGTATGCTGAATGGAAGAATCCACTAGAGAGACAAAATGAATAATGCAGAAACAGTAAAAAATGGAGGAGGAAGTGTTCAGAGTTTGCAAAAAGAAACAAAGTATGAAATCATTATCAAACAAAGAGGTTACTGAAATATGGAGAAAATGAGGACAGAACCAAGTTAACAATGCTGAAATAGTGATAAGAAATATTTGTGAGTTGGCATCAGTAGGAATTTGTGACTGATGAGATTTGGAGAGAAAGAGAAGAGAAATACTGGATGATGCACAAGTTTCTGACTTATACAACTAAGTAGAAGGCATTATCATTCCCTGGAATGGAGCAAGGAAGTACATTAGTCCCGTTTGGAAAATCTTGAATTCCAGGTGCATTTTTAAAATTAGTACTATCATGTATGGTAGCTAGGACATAAAAGATTCCATACAACTGACTGATTTTGAGTGTGACAAATGTGTAAATAGTTATACAATGATCTAGCTATTACTTTCTAAGAGAAGCATTTGGTCCTTTCACGGAGAGGGGTAGTTACCATTTCTCTGGGAAAAATGCAGAAAGCAAGGAAGGTAAGTCAAGAGAGAGCTCTGCCTTTAAGTCCAGGAGGGCAATTTTATGGGAAAGCCTCCCAATCAGTCCTTCATTGTTGCTGTGAACATCGATAGAGTAATCTTGTTCACCTGAGTCTAGTTTTCCTTGCCTGAGGGAAAGAGTTACAGAATGAAGACAAAGTTTTGAGCAGTGCAGCACCACTATCTATTATAATAAAAAAAATAAAAATTTCAGTACTTTCCTTGATTCATTTTGGCCACATATTTTTTCATTTGATCTGCCCCAAATACAGCATCATAAATAATGTTTGGATGAAAATCTCTGTTCTGCTATTTACATTATTCCTTTGTAACTGCCTTTCCTTTTCTTTCCAGCCAGAGAGCTAGTAGCACATTTGCCCTTGGTGGATGCCAGAATCTCTCTCCTACGGTGTGTCAGTGTACCTTGGACAGGGGGTGCACTTTCTTACTCCCTGGAGGGAGAGGTTCATTTCACAGCTGTTCTGTGCCTAATAAGGTGGGCCTGGTGTGCTTCTGTAGAGGCAGTAAATACCTTTCTCCTAAGCTTTGCTGTCAGTAAGGAGAGAGCGGCAATAGCTTAATCTGTATACATCTAAGTATATTTTGGAAACTTGAATCACTACACAGAGAACTACCGTAGGATTAGTAAAAACAAAAAAACAAAACCTCCTCATAATTCTAGGATTTAAAAAATATTTTAACATTGAATTTAGGTATTTTGGGAAAATGTTTAGCTACTGATGGCCACTGAGCTTCCCAGTGTACTCTTGGAACAGCTTTTCACCAACAGATGGACTGTTCGACAACTTTGATTCTGCATTGACACCTCAGCCCACCCAGTAACATTAAAGTGCTCTGTTAGAAGCAAAATTATAAGTCTTAAAAAATATTTACATACCACTGGTAACTCTTTCTTTCTATAAATGTGAGATAATTGCACATTTTATCATGCTGTTTTTTTTCCTACTTTATTGGCAAACATTATAATTATGTGAGTAATTTTAAAATCAGTCAGCATGTATTAATGACCTTATTCTTTGTCAGGATTTTTGGAGAAAAATCAAATCCATCTGCATGGTCAAATAAATGATAGATGAATAAAATACAAAATCTCAAAATAATTTGGGCACTTCAATGATGCACACAGATCCATCTTTCTATTGGCAAGATCACCTGTTTAAATTTTACATCTTAGGGAATTTTCTTCCTCTCTGTCTGACAATATACCATGTGGTGCTGATCTGAGATAATTATGTTTGTAACATCTTTTAGTCTTTCAGGATGCCAGGTTATTTTCTCTGTCAATATATAATTTGATATTCTTATCCTGAGCCAAATTCATCAAGAAAAAGGGCAGAAAGGTTTCTCCTTCTTCTAGCTTTATCCAACAAACATAATTTCTCTTTATTATTAGATGAAAGTAGTGAAAATAAAGGATAGTTCTAGTGATGAATTGTTGAATTTCAATATTTATAATAGTTGGCTCACAATTCATGGAGGGAATAGCAGTGTTTATTATTTGTGAAGTCTCAATTTTCTGCAAATATTGACATTTTGTTATTTAAAATGTCTATCCATCCTTATTTTGAAGCTGGAGCTTCTATCTGACCTAATTAATTTCCTTTGCAGTTTTAAATTGAGTATAACTTCAAAATTTTGGCAGCTTCTTTTATGACCTGCATGGTTAAGGTTCAGTTACAAGTCGAGGATGCTATTTATCTGAATTTGAATTTGAATGAATAAAAATGTCATGTATTTGTGAACATTTGAATAATAAGTAATATCTTGGCATTATCTCTTTGATTAATCCTGCTCATTGCTTGTAAATATAGAAAATATGCTGCGTGCACAATATGCATTTTAGCTTAAATGGAATTTGCTGAAAGAAGCACTACTTCAGGGTGATTTTTATTTTAAACGAGCTATTAGAACTGTTTGGTACTAGCTTTTGGTTTTCACATCATGGTCTTGGGCACCAGTAATATTTCTTTCGTAATCCTGGAAACCAGTGGAAGGGGTTGATGGGAACTGTAAATCATTTAGGGGAAGAAAGGAAAGTATGGAAGGAAAGAGAAGCAAGAGGGAAGAGTTACATTCTTTCATCCAGGTTAGAAAGGGGTATCAACAGTATGGAAGCCATGCGTCATGAGTATGTAATGTGAGTTAGGCAAGATGTGGGGGTTTTGTGGTCATGCCTTATTGGTGACAGACAGTGAGAAGATGCAGGGACAACAGGAATTATGGGCAGTGGTGCCTGAGAAGAAAAATGGCTGTTCACTTAGCTCTGAGGTTTCCTGGCTGTGTTTGTGCTGTGAGTGAGGACTCAGCCTGGGTAAAGACAGCTCTACCTTTGTAGTTTGGTGAAGGTCATATGGATTCTGTTAAGGATAAGATTCAGTGTAAATAGCAATCCCAGGAAGGTATTTTCTGAACAGCGAAAATTGTATCTGTAAAATTCTTACATTTCAGTTAAAGAAAAACACAAAGCATCACAGATGGCAGTTGAAGGTCAGAGGTATTTAGACTGGAGATTACACAGGTATTTTCAGGATTTCTTTGTATTTTGCCAACTCAATGTTGGTTATGATAATTTTCTTTAATTAAATTCTTAATAAAATTGAGTTCATAATGTTTGGTATAAATAATGGGTAAGAAGAAATGGGGGGGGTTTACTCTAGTCACCTGGGGGAAATTCATTTATTTTATTGAGGGTGAAGACTTTTTCCCTCTAGGGGAAGGGGATTTCTGAATTTCTCCCTACTTCCCACACTCTCCCCACTGGCCTGACTTTCTCTGAGGCTGGATCAGAAACATGTTCTACCTTCTGAGTTTTCTTGGCGTTGTCTTTGGGGAGTCACTCCCATCTTCCCAGCAACACAGGAGCTGAAGCCAGGCTATAGTTTGATGCTTTCCTCCTTTTATTTCTGTCCCTTTGCACGTAACATCTACCACATGGTTACTGCAAATTTGCTCATGGAATTTGTTTCCAGTTTCTGATACTTACGGTCAAGTAACTTCTTTGTAATTCTTTCACATCAAAGTGTGAAATCTGGTGTATGCCAGGAACTGGACCTGCCACACCCTGATCATTTCTTCTTATTTTTTAGCTCTAGAAAGAGCTACTAGATGAGTCATACACAGTGAACACTATTTTATAGCTCCACTTCGCCCTGGAGTTGGCTGATAACATTGTCTCCTAATTGAATAAACCCGAGGCCTATGCCAAACTTCTCTTCATGTATCCTATATGTTTACTCCATATAGAACTCACTCTCTCTCTCTCTCTCTCTTTCTCTCTCTGTCTCTCTCACGCATATACTCTGATGTATTTCTAACTGAATACAAATTTATAGCAAATGTGATAATACTTTTCTTCTACACTTTAATGAACTATCAAATCAGTAATAAAACACGTTATAAACCTCTTTAAATTAATGATGTATTCACATCATCATAATTTCATTTTGTTTGAATATCCTATTCAGGTGCCCACTAACTGTCCCCTTTTGTCTTTCTCTTCACTATTTAGATAATTCATAATTTGTGTACTTGCCTTTATTTTGCTGTTGGCTTTATCTCAATGCTCCATTTCTGTACAGGTTACTATTAATAGAAAGTTTACACTCTGTTTCACCTTTTCTATCACAGTTCTGTGGCTTTGGTGAGATTAAATTCATTACATATACCATGCCATTGTTTTTATTTTATTGTTTTCCTGGGCATGATTTTTCTCATAATTCTTAGTACATTTCCTGAACTATGACATATTACAACAAAATAGACTCAAATAAATATCTTGGTAAACAGAAGGACTGGACATTTAAGACAACTGATAGGTAGAGTCCGGGAAATGGGTGTGGTCAAAAGTAAGGTTCATATTCAAGAAGCTATTTTTGGGTAGAAAAAAAATTCATGGGTTTGGAAAACAGATGTAAGATCAGCATATCAGACTAAAAGAGATGGACAAATGGGATGGACCTGAAACAGCTACATGTCTACCAAAAGTGGTGCCTTTCCTTTGTCAGTACAGAATCATTGCGAAGAAACAGCTACCCAGCCAGGGAGGGCACTTCCCAGCTTTCTTGCATCTGCATATGGCCATGTGACCGGTTCTCACCAATAGAATATGACCAGAAGTGATTAGTGTCACTTCCACGCTGAGAAGCTTTAGAAGCAGGTGGGCCTTCTTCACTCTCTTTTGTGTAGAATTTATGCCCATAAACATAGCACTCTTGGAAGGCAAGCATAAAAGTGGTGGATCCACAGATAAAAGGAGCCTTGTCCCCAAATCTCTATTTCAAGAAGTGTATGCACTGATCAGGGACACTTGTGTTGGAATTTACATGAATAAGAAAATTCTGGCATGATTTTATTGTTATATATTTGGGTTTTTTTTGTTATAGTAGCTAACATTGCTAAATAGTATAGTGAATGTGGGAAAATAAATGGCGAAAGTCTAGATAGTAGTTCTGTCCAGTTCCAAGTGGTCAGGAGGAGGCATCGGCAATGTCTGGAGAGAATATGCAAGGGCAAGTAGTGGTCAAGGGCTAGTCTTCAAGAGACTAGGAAAACAGGACGTGAATATGGACAAATGGAAAGTTGAATTTATCCATATCAAGAACAAAATAATGGCTATTTTCTCCTAATGCTGATAGAGAATTTCTAAAGTCTTTAAAAAAAAATTTTTCTGTGCTAGATAGAGGCTTGGTCCCAAAGACTGGTATGGGGTGAATATACTGGTGGGTTTTAAGAGGTTTAATTACTACAGTTAGATGGTTTAGGAGGGGAAATCAGACAAATCATCTCAATACATAGTTAAATTTTTACTGAGAAAACGATGTGTAAAAGATTTTATTAGCTATAAATATCAAAGTCCATTTAGTTGCTGAAATATTCTGCAAAGAGCTTAAATGTGATTATGGCAAATAGGGAAAATAATCTCCCTTTAGGCCTGTGGTATACACTACGATTTAGGACATTTTGTGAGAGCTGGTTCCCCCATGGATTATACGCCTTCATTGTCCCAAGAAATTGAATCATATTGTTAGTGATAAAAAATCACTTTTCCCATAATTAATTAGATTTTATAAATTCTCTGATGTCTTAATGATCAAATTAAGTTTAACATCACAGGAGTCATTGGATCTCATATTAGAACTATACTGTCTTAGTCTTTCTCTAGAGAATCCCAAAGAGCCTTAGTCCCACCACTGACCTTGCTAAAGAGAAATAATTATTACTGGGAGCGTAACTTTAACTTTTAGAACATTCTATTGCAGTCTATATTAAAAATAAGTGTTACATTGTTTGAAATTTGCATTTCTATTAGACATGACTTTGTTCCTTCATTATAAAAGGCAATTATATAAGTAGAAAGTGATATTGAAGATAAGTTTAAAGAGACATGACGGAAGTTCAACAAAGCCATACATTCTGTCATAAGGGTACTTATTATCTCTTTAAATGTAGAGACATTGTCTCCTACTGTACTTCCTGTGTGTAGGAATTAACATCTGATATTCTAATGAGAAGATCACAAATAAGATAATTATGCAGGGATGAATTAGGAGTGACTAGGTCTATACTATGTTACAGAAATGAATCTGAATAGATAATAATTGCCTAATGACTAACATGTGATAACTTGAACTGTCAACGAAAATGTAGATGATATATCTGTGCCAGTTGAGGTGAGCAGTGACTTGAAGTTATATTATCTAAACCGAACGATTTAGTTACCTAAAATTCACAGATCACTGAGGCAAATGACTTTTTTTTTTTAATCTGGAAGGTTAAATAGCAATATAGACAGCACTACAAGAGCTATGGTGAGGCAACTTGTTTAATATTCAGAAAAGTATGTAAATACTGTGGATTCAGAGGAGGAAAGACAACAGTGGTCTGGGAATGTTTCATAAATGAAAAATAACTTATGCTAGAAGTTATAGTTCAAGGAGAAGGGGGTTTGGGTAGGCAGACAAAAGGGGAATATAGTGTTTCTCAGAAGAAAATAGAATGTGAAAACTAAAGTAGGCTATTTTTAAGGTGTATTTGGGTGGCAGTAAGCAAAGAGATTATAAAGTTTTAGTGAAAGATGTGGTTGGGAATGTAAATGTGAGACAGATTGTAAAGGATCTTAATTATCATCTTTGGAAATTTAGATTTATTCCAAGGGCAATTAGAGATACTGAAGATTTTTGAAGCAGAGAATGATCTTTGAGGAAGGAATGCAGGCAGTGGTATGCAAATGGATTGCCTGTGGAAGAGGCTGGAGCAGGGAGACTTTGAAGAAACAAACCATAAGTTGATACAACAGCATGAATGAGGAAATCACTAGATGAGATTAGGGGAAAAATAAATGGGAGGCACAGCTCATCTAGGACAGTATGAGACAGCTTGGATCAGAACATGGAAAGTCTTAAATGGAATTGAACTCATAGGCTATGACAAAGATTCTCTGACCAAAATTTAGTCAGCCTTCTGAACTTTCTCCTAGACCCATTTTTGTACTTCTTTGTAAAATCCAGTTTTAGCAAAGAACCGTACTAAGTCCTTTAGCAAGAACCCCTAGCCCTTTATGTCTGATCACTCTTGACATCTGATCAGGTTTCTCATGCTCCACCATTTCCCAGGTGATGTCTGACTACCCTGGCTTGTCTTCAGCAACAATCCTGCTAAGCTGGTTTATCCAGAATCTCCCCTGATGTTTCCTTCTAGCAAAGTTGTATCTACTGACCTGACTCTGCTCCTTGGCTATAGATTCCCACTTGCTCATGCTGTGTTGACAGTTGAGCCCAATCTCTCTCCCCTGCTGCAAAGTCCCATTTGCAGCAGTCCCTACACTTCTCGTGATGGTCCTAAATAAAGTCTTCCTAACCATGCTATGAAAAGTATCACTGAATAATTTTTTTTAACAGCTACTAGAAGATTTCAGAGACAAGAAGAAAAAGATCAGGACTACTCCGTGAGCAAATTGATTGGTGATTGCCAAGAGTAGGCTGAGTGGAATAAGTGGCAGCTGGGAGGTAAAGAGACCCATTAAAAGGGTATTTCAATAGTCAAAGTTTAAGGTCCTGGGAAAGAACTTAAATAGTTTCAGTAGGAATAGAAATAAAATGTGTGACAGAAAACTCAGTAAGTTGATTGCATAGAAAGATAAAGAAGAAGAGAGTTAAAGGCACTTGGTGAATTTATCTGTGTCTGGTTCTCAGATAACTTACATTAGAATTAGTTGGATACTAAACAAACAAAAAATGCCCTACTGCTATGGCTTTTTAAATATTTGGGTCCCTTCAAAATTCCTGTTGAAACTTACCCCCCTTGTGGTGGTATTAAGAGGCGGCCCTTTCAGGAAGTGATTAAGTCACTTCCTACTGCATGGGATCAATGCCCTAATGAAAGAGGCTTCAGAGAACTTCTGGCCTTTCCTTCTCTTCTGCCACGCGGGGCCACAGCATTAGTTCCTTTTTGCCCTTCTGCTGTGTGAAGACACAGCTGGAAGATGCCATTTTAGAAGCAGAGAGAGCACTTACTGGACACTAAATCTGCTGGTGCCTTGATCTTGAACGTCTAAGCTTTTAGGACTGTGACAAATACATTTCTGTTGTTTGTAAAGTCTAAGGTATTTTATTATAGCAACAGAAGCAAATGAAGACACCTACTGAATCAGAATCTCTAGGGGCATGGTGCTGGGAATGTGAATGACAAACAAGCTTTGAAGAAGATTCTTAGGCACAGGCACACTTAGGCTTGAAAACCAGTTTCAAAGAAACAACATGGATTCAGAAGTCAGCGAGATCTAGGGTCATACATTATCTCTGTTGCTTAATAGTTCTTTTTCATTGTGTATCACTTAACCCAAATTCTCCAAGTCTTTGCTTCCTTACTTATAAAATGAGAATAAATTAAATCCAACTTACTGGGTAATTGTGACATTAAATTAACATATGGAGAGACCTAATCCACACTAAGGACATAGTAGACTCTTATAAAGAGTGGCCACGATAATATAAAAATAAAACTGTTCAGAGTGGGCAGAAATATGGAGATTTTGATTTTAGATAAATATTTTTATATTTAAATATTTTTGTAGATATACAAAAAATTTTTAAAGTCTTTCTAATGAATCTATGACTTTAGCTAACTTTTTTTTAGTACTGGCAGCTATAGAAAACATGGGTCAAAAAATCCCATTACTCAAATATCTAAAATTAGGAAAATGTTTGCCAAACAATCAATTAAAGAAGCATATGGTATTTTGAGAGATTTATAGCCTTATAATAGACATTTGACATTAGAGGGTGAGTCTTCCATTCCTGAACACACAGTAACTTACAGGGAGGGAGATGTACAGTTGTGGTGAGGGAGGTTGATCAAAAGCAGAATAGAAAGGCTCCAGGCATTCAAATCTTAGGTCATGAGTGTGGGGACTTCCTGATGAGATTAGCAGCCCTTAGAAGAGGAAGAGAGAGAGATCTTATTTTCTCTATCCACATGCACCAAGGAAAAGCCATCTTAAGACACAATGAGAAGGCAGTCATCTACAAGCCAGGAAGAAAGCCCTAACCAGGAACTGAATAAGCAAGCACGTTAACCTTGGACTTTCTAGCCTCCAGAACTGTGAAAAAATAAATTTCTGTTAAGCCGCCCAGTGTATCGTGTTTTGTTATGGCAGCTCCAGCTGACTGATATACTGCCCATCTTAGTCCCTTTGGTGCTGCTGTAACAGAATGCCTCAGTCTGGGTGATTTAAACAGAACAGAAACTTATTTCTCACAGTTCTGGAGTCTGGGAAGTCTAAAATTAAGGTGCTAGCACCTGGCGAGCTCTTCTTGCTGTGTCCTCAATGGCAGAAGGGCAGACCAACTCCTAAAAGCCCTCTTTATAGCAGCATTAATCCATTCATGAAAGCAGAGCCCTGATGACCCGAACACCTCCTATTAGGACCCACTTTTTAGTATTGTTACAATGGCAATTAAATTTCAACATGAGTTTTGGAGGGGGCAAACATTGAAACCAGAGCAAGCACTCCTCCACCCCTCTGGATACTTCACGGAGTTTTCTGTGTTGCCTTGGTCTACTTTCTTGGTCCTAATCAAACCACACCAAAATACAGCCAATTCTCTAGCTTATCTAAAGACTCTATCTTCATACTGGGAATTATGGCTTCAACACTTGAATTTTGTGGGGGACACAAACATTCAGTCCATAACAGGCAGGAAATGGGAAATCCCCTTTTTAACAGGTGGTAAATTTATACCTGAGTTCTGGGTCATAAGAGAGTTTTTGTGGGTACAAAGCCTGCTTAGAAATAATAGAAACAGGGAAAAAAGTTCCATCTCTGAGAATAGTAATTGGTGGGAATATGGTGAAAGGAATTAAGCAGGCTGCACCCCAGGACTGGTTTTTAACACATGGGGAAAAGAAAATATGAGCATGCAGACTCATGTTCACGATGCTTTAAATTCAACTCACTCTCAGCAAAGCTGCCTCTAGATGGGGAGAGCAGCAGGCACCATTCCCATCCAGGCTTGAACCCCCAAGGTGGCAAAATGTAGGGTTCCTGGACAAAGAACTGGTGGCCATTTCCTTTGGGGTGGTCTTTGCAGCTATTATAAAAGTTTATAATTAATACAAATAGAGGCCCAATTTTGTGTAAATTCATATGCGCATAAGAAATGCATTAATTTGCCTTTGTGAGTGGTTGGCTCCCCCTTTGCTATTTCTATGGGCATGCAGTGCAGTTTGATTAAATCCTTATTATTGTACATACCTACACCCTTCCAGCTCTTTCTCTGGCCCCACTTCCTCCTTTTACTATTGGCCTCTTTGTTTGAGATTATTATTAAATGAAATGGACAGTGCAGGTATTATAATTGGCGTGTTGACACGACACCAAAGGAGGTGTAAATGAGAGATTCAGAGGCAGCAAGCTGTGATAATTCCATTATAGGCTTTGCTTTCAGTGGGATTCCAAAGACAGAATGAGACAGTCAGGGGTACGCAGTCTCACTGACTGAGGGTCTCTCTATGATGTACCAGGTTGAGGGAATTAGACTTGAGATCCATTATTTTATTAGTAACATTTTATCAGAGTAAATTAGCACCCCGGCACACAGATCTCTGGGTTAAGCTGATGAGTTCACCCGGAATGACCTTACCATTCCTGATCAGCAGTACTTTTCCACAGTGTTCTAATTTAGTTGAATAATAACATGTTCCTGTTAACGTCTCCTTCCTTCCACCTCCCTTTCTCCCAGTTGTATTAGAAACAGGCACGGTTTTAAATACAGGGGCAAATTTAAAGTAAACTAAGCCAACCAAAAGTAAAATGCAGTGATCACTGTTTCTCATAACAGGAATGCAGGCATAATTACCACATTTTTTCCCCTGCGATAAACTCTCCAGTTAATATTGTACCTTGAATAAATTGGAGCTGAGAAGTGGAAAGTTCCCTAGGATTTAGAGATATAAGGTGAAAAAGAAGAATTTTGAGAGAATTTTATGAAGCCAACAAACACACCGGTTTAGCCAATAAGTATTTGTAAATTGCGTATGTTGTGCTCAGTGCTGTGTAAGTGTGTTTTTCTAGCTGAAGTAATATTTGAAATGGGTTGGGAGCACTTTGAAGTGAACTTTGCCCTTGGAGACTGTGGCTGTTATTCTATCGAGAGGATTGAAGGAAAATGCCTGCTTTTTCATTTCATCTAAAATCAGCACTTGCTTGACTTGTTTCCTCTGCTTTGTCCAAGGTTGTGTTTGTAACAAGAATAGGAGAGGGGGGATCAGGTAGCGGGTAGGGGAACAGATAAAACACTGGAAGACAATTAATTATATAGGAAAGCAAGGGTACTATTCTCCAAGAAGGTTTGACAAGGCAGATATTAGGCACATAGAGAGACCGTTCGATAGAAATTTCGTGGTTTTTTATGTAAGGAATCTCAGAGGCAACATGGCCCAGGGGAAACGCAAGAGCAGAGGCTGGAGATGTTTAGCAAACATTGTTATTGAATATAACATATATATAATACAACAAAATGCAATGTTTGAAAGGTACCGCTTGATAAATTTTTATGAAGAGAATCTGTCTGTGAATCCACCCTCCAGATCAAAATATGGGACATCACTAGCCCCTCAGAAGCTTCTCTGTGTTGGCTGCCACTCAATACCCCTTGAAAGTAACCACTATCCTAACATTTATTTCCATAGGATAGTTTAGCCTGGCTTTGAATATTATATAAATGGAATCATATTTTATGTGTTACTACCTTCTTTTACAGCAAGGAGGTTTATCCACCTTGTTGCGTGGAGCAGTAGTTTATTTTTTCACTGCTGTTTGGTCTCCCATTGTATGATTCCACTGCCATTCTTTTATCTTCTGTTGATGGACATCTGAGTTGTTTCCAGTTTTGACTATCACAAATAATGGAGCTATGGACATTCTTGATGCACATGTATATTCATGTCTGATGATTATATACCTAGAAGAAGAATCACTGTGTCCTAGAGTTTAGCAGACATTGTCCAATTGTTTCCCACCAAAAGCATATGTGTTCCCTTCAGTTGGTTCACAACTGAGTCACCATTTGATATTATCAGTTTTTCTTTCATATTTCTATTTTTAGCTTTTCTGGTGGGTTCATAATGGAATCTCATTATGATTTTAATCAGCATCTTCCTGATGACTAATAATGCTCAGACCATTTTATAATATTCTAATTGACCATATGGGTATTCTTTTTTGTGAAGTGTCTATTCAAGTCTTTGATACAGTTTTCATGAAATTGTCTGAATTTATCTTATTGATCTGTTAGACCTCCGTAAATATATTGGAGATATGAGTTATTTTTAAGATACGTACATTCGAAGCATTATTTTCTACTCTGTGGTCTGCCTTTTACTCTCCCCATGCTATTTTTTAATGAGAAGAATTTCTTAACTTTAAGAAAGCCTAATTTTCTATTTTTTCTCATTATGGTTAATGGGTTCTTAATGTTTTATATATGTAATTTTTTACACCTGTCATAAAGGTATTTCCTTATTTCTTTTTGTTTGCTTTCCTTCTTCCTTCCTTCTTTACTTCCTCCCTCCCTCCCTCTTTCTTTTCTTTCCTTTTTTTTTTTTTTGGAGACAGAATCTTGCTCTGTTCCCTGGACTGGAGTGCAATGGTATCATCATAGCTCACTGCAGCCTTGAATTCTTGGGCTCAAGCAATCCTCGTGTCTCAGCCTCTTGAATAGATAGGACTACTGGTGTACACCACAACACCTGGGTAATTTTTCTATTTTTTGTAGAGATAGGGTCTCACTATGTTGCCCACACTGGTCTCAAACTGCTGGGCTCAAGCAGATCCTCCTGCCTTGGCCTCCCAAAGTGCTGGGATTAATAGCATGAGCCACCATGCTCAGTTCTTATGTTTTCTTCTAGAACTTTATTTTTTCTTAAGTGTCTGAAATAGTGTTTGCATATATGGGATGAGGTAGGGATCAAAATTTCTGTTTTATTGTATGGATATTCCTTTGATCCAATACCCTAATGAAAAGATCATTTTTCCCTTCTATTATAGCAGCATCTTTGTCACAAATTAGTTGACACTGTATGGGTAGGTCTGTTTCTTGTCTCTCTGCACTGTTGTTCTGTTGGTCTATTTATCTACACTTGTAACAGTATACGCTACTTTCTGTAGCTTTATAATGAGCAACTTTTTTCTTCTTCAAAATTGTGTTAGACCTTCTTGGTCCTTGGTATACTCATATTTTAGAGTCAGCTTGTCAATTACCACACATACTCTCACACCCCTCTCCATTACTATATTGATTTGGATTTCAATCTATCTTTAGATCAATTTGAAAAAATCGACATTTTCATAACATTGAATCTTATAATCCATGAATATGGTATATCCCTTCATTTATTCAGGTCCTTTGGTCCTTTTGTAGTTTTTTCAGTAGATGGCTGGAACATATTTTATTAACTATTCCTAGAAATGGAAGAAGGTTTTTAAAAAAATTACTGTTCTGCGTAGCATTATCTTTAAATGTCACATTTAATGTGTTTGTTAGTATATAGAAATGCAATTAATTTTAATTAAATTATCTTTTATTCAGAGATGTTAAGGAAGTTGTGTATTCTAGAAATTTGCCTGTAGAATATTTAGATTTCCTCATACACAATAATTTCATCTGCAAATAATGAGAGCTTTATTTCTTTCCTTCTAAATCTTCACATTTTATTTGTTCTTTCCTTTTTCCTCCTCCTTTCTCCCTTTCCCCTCCTTGCTGTTCCTTTGTTGTTGTCTTCTGACATAACGTCGAATGGATTTGGTGATGGATGACATCCTCGTCTGTTTCTGGTCTTGGTATTTCAAGGTGAGCTTCAACATTACCAATATCTCTTCACATATTTCTGATTCTCTAGTCTCTCTCTGCTGTTTTTTGCAACTCCAATTCCATTTATGTTAGACTTTTCACTATGTCTCATATTTTTCTTACCCTCTATTTTCTATATTTCATCTGTTTATCTCTGTGCTTCAATCTCACCTATTTTCCTGCCTTCTCTGTAGTCTGCAGTTAGATCCATCTATTGAATTCTTAATTTCCCTTATTTTTTAGTTCTAGAGTTTTCATTTCACATTTTGAATGTATTCCAGTTTTCTGGTTAAATTTCTATTCTTTCATCTATTTTCTTAAGTGTATATATCATGGTCATTTTGATACTCCTATATGATAACTCTGAGTCACCGTAAATTTCTTTTTTTTTTCCTGCATATTTTTGCCCTCATAATTTGATCATTGGATGTCGCTTTCTGGCCCACCAGCTGATATTTTGACCAATAGAGATTTGTCTCTTTAACTAATTAGCTTTGACACTGGGGAACTTGTTAAGCTTTATGAACTTCAGTTTCCTCATTATGAAATGGGTTCATTACAAACTACCTTGTTGTTAGAAGGAATAAATAAGATATGTACATAATGCAGTTAGCATAGTTCCTGGCATTTAATAAACCAAGTATTTTATATTCTTTTTATGAATAATAACATTAATACAAATAATTTATCTCACACACTTGGTCCAGACAGGGTTGAAAGAATGCTCAAGGTTTGGGGTACAGTACAGTGCCCAAGGGATTTTATTTTAGCATTGCTCACTAATTCCACTAATTCAGTCATAGGCCAGAGCCCTCATGACTTAATCACTTTTCCAAAGGGTCCACCTCTTAATACCACCACAATGGAGATTAGAGTTTAACATGAATTTTGGAGGGATGTGGGCTAGAACATAGTACAGATGTAGTGGGTGACAGACTATTGAATCTCTCGACAGTTTTATGTCATTTTTTGGGTATGGGGGATGGTAGTTCCAGAGGCATTAATCATAACAAATGGAAAGCCAAAAGTCTCAGATGAACACTATAATACAAGAGGCACACATGAAAGCTAAGTAAATCAACCTTCCACAGGTCTATTACCATTTGGATACAAATAATAAAACTTACTTTGTTGTTCTGTCTTACCTGTAAATTTTTGAACATAATCATGATGAGTCAATGAATCAAATCAACACAGATTCATTGAGTGTATACTATGTGCTAGAAATGCTTTGATTAAAACCCCATATGAGCCAAATCCAACTATTTTACTTTTTTGTACCTCATCTTCCTAATATATAAAAGGGAGATGATAATAATACTTATGATGGTATTATGTAAAGCAAACGAGATATAAACACTCCTTTTGTCATAGTTTAGGTATCTGCTGTTGTATAATCGAGTTATTCTGAAACTTAAGAGCTGAAAATAACATTTATCGTCTTATAGTTGCTGTGGGTCAGGATTTCAGAAATGGCTTAGCCGAGTGGTTCTTGTTCAGGGTTTCTCAGGAAGTCAAGGTGATGGCCAGGACTGAAGTCATTTCAGGCCTCAACTGAGAGGATTTGCTCCCAAGATCACTCATGAGCAAATCCTGTTGGCAGGATTTGGTTCCATACCACATGGCATGGCAGCTGGCTTTCCTCAAGCAACACAAATTGAGAGAGAAAGAAAGAGAGAGAAAGAACCTAAGACAGATGACATGATCTTTTTAATAACCTAATCTCAAAAGTGACATCCTATCACTTCTGTATTCTGGTCATTAGAAGTGAGTCACAAAGTCTAGCCCACATTAAAAGGAAGGGGATTACCCCAAAATATGAATACCTGCAGGCATCTTTAATTTGGCTCCTCTTTGAGGCTGACAACTACATAGTATTAGGTGTTTTCTACATTTCTGGTGAGCTAAGTGTTGGCAAGAAGAAAGCAAACACGCTATGTAGGTTATATTTCCATTTAATTAGACAAGGGTGGTAAAATCTTTTGTGATGTGAAGTGCACAAAGCAGTAGCTTATGTCAGATTGTCAGATAGCTTCTCTTAGTCCAAAGTTCCTAAAGGTGGGGGACTCCAGTAATTTAGAGGGGAAAGGGATGGCCCCCAGCTGTTGGTGACACTGCTCAAGTGAGTTAGTCTTGTCAGATCTAAGAAGCTGGGAGGAAGAGTTCAAAAACCCATGGCCAGCAATGTCAAGAATGGTGTTATTTCTCCAACCAAAAAGAAGACAGTGGCCAAGGCCAAGACCCCTACTGGGGCCAAACACCAAGGCAGCTTCTCCTCCTCAGAGTAGGAAATTTCTCTTTGTATCATTAACTTTGTATGGCAGGTTAGATACAAGGGCTCTAGATCCAGTCTGATCAGGTTTAAATTCTGGCTCCGGCACTTACCAGCCACGTATCTTTGGAAAAGTTATCTAACCTTGCTGCATCTCTGTTTCTTCAACTGTAAAATAGGAACAAAAATAGTACTTGCTTATATGGTTATTGTGGGAATGCACTAAAATAAATCATGTAAAGTACTGCAGGACAGTGTCTGCCCACAGGAAGTACTCAATAAATGCTCGATATCGGTATTTCTCTAGTCATAAAGAAAAAATTGCATTAGTAGTTTATGCACTTCCCTTTGTGGGCATGTTAACAAATATTGAAATTTGCAGATACTTGGACTAGACTCCGAGTCACATAGACCTTATCTTTCCAGAGGGAGAAAGCAGGCATCTTTGAGCTGGACTTACTGCCTCTAACTTTCTGTGATTAGACTGCACTCAGGAAATCCATTTTCCTGCATACTTAACAGTGCCTGCACATGTAGTCACTCAAAAAACATGGTTACCTCCCCATTTCTCCCTTTATTACTATATACAATGAAGTCGAAGTGAAGAGACATCTCCACCTGAAATGCAAATGGCACTAGAAAGCAATACCTGCTGAATGAATGGTTCAGGTGGAAAGCTTTCTAAGATCCCAGAGGAGGAAACGATTTCAGGGTGAGACACTTGGGAAATGGATTGGCAATTGTCAAGGGAATTCATTCTGTGGAACCAGCTGGAAAAGATAGTTTAGGATTGGGCCCCATTTTCTCTGAATTACCTCACAGTCTAAGGTGAAATCAGGCTTTTTGTTTGAAATGTTTTGATAGTAGAAACTCTGTCCTCCTATTTCCCCGTATACCCTCAGCCACTTAGTCTTGGTTTCCTGTTGGTTAAAGTGGAGTTAACTAAACTTACTTTTTCCTCAGGCTGCTGATCTGAAATTCAGTAACGTTTACATCTTCATAGAACTTTCAGCTCCTCAGAGGCAAGTTCTTCACGAATAAAAGGAAGTTCACCCTTTTAATGATCATGCGAATTAACAAGGAAAGGAAATTATTCATTGCAGTAGCAACTGCTAGTCAAAGCGAGGCTCACCTTATTACATTTTCATTAGAAATAATTCTACTTAAAATAGGTAACCTGCTATGTTAGATGAGAGAATAGTGGAAGTATATTTTATAACTATGACAATTAAATAGTTTGATATCATTAGAATATTAACTTTTCCTCCTTAATTTATTAAGCATTAGATGAGAGAAAGTCTGAAATCAGGAAAGAATTTTCCCTTTTCAAGAAAAATCATGGTAGAGTGGAAAAGGGTAGCCTTTCATTTCTGAACTAAAAAACTTGAAACGGAACAAAATAGAGATTCCCAGCCTAATAATTAAGGCTATTAACTAGATAAAGTCTTTAATAAATTTAGAGAACTTAATTATAATTTGTAATGTCCTAAAAGATTCAGAATACCTGTTGTGGGCTTTTTTTTTTTTTTTGGTGTAGGCTTTTAATTGGATCACTATTGTGTCTGCAAGGAGATACAAAAACAATTAGATATTTGTCTCCAATGTATCCAAAAAAACTATGGTAAAGTAGTAGAAAACAGTTATTAAGAAACTATGCTAAAATAATAGAAAATAGTTATTAATCACAGAACACACTGAAAAGGAACATATATTTCTTTTTTACAGCAATTGCCAGTATATTTTTAGTTAAGTTGCTTTCAGTAAAAATTTTTTTATGGCTGAAATATGAGTAAGTTTGCAATTTTGTGCGATATTTTCTATTGCAATGGAAACTCACCATTCTCCTGGTAAATAATGGACAAATTCTGGGCACAATCAAGTAATCTTAATCCAAAACAATGGCTTATGGTAATCAAAAGGATTTTATTCTTTTCCAAGGCCCATTGCTTTATTGCAACATATCACATAGAAAAAGATTCAAAAAATACTCTTCTCTTTTCCAAAGTCACTTGATTTTTATCTGATGATGATGAGGTCAAGAACTCTCAAGATTCTTACTAGAATCTGCCAATCAGTTTTTACCATTTAGTACAAAATCAAATTTACATTGAAAGGAAGATTATTATTTCAGAAGAAAGACTAAGGATACTGGTCTCTTTCCTGGTTTTTGTATTTTGATTTACAGCCCCACCATTTTCCCAAGCTTAGACAACCCTGACTCATTGTGTGAGTTTTCTATTGTGACTGTAATGAGTTAGAGCAAACATAGTGGCTTAAAACAATATCCATTTTCTAGACACAGTTTTTGTGGATCAGGTGTCAAGGCGCAGTGTGACTGGGCTCTTTTCTCTGCTTGTGGTCTTATGAGGCCCAAATCAAGGTGTAAGCAGAATTATATTTGTTCCTGAAGGTTACAGAATTGTGTTTGGGGAAGTATCCATTTGAAAGCTTACTGAAGAGCTCACTCAGAGTGTGGTTGCTTCTCGCTTCTCGTGCTTTCCACATTGCCATTCGCAACAGTGAGCCAGGTCCTATCCATGCTTCCAGTCTCTTTGGCTTCCTCTTTTGCCACATGTCTTCACTTTTAAGGGCTCATGTGATCATATTGGGCCCATCTAGATGATCCAGGATAATCTCCCCACTTTCAGGTCAACTGATTAGTAATCTTAATTACATCTGCAAAATTCCTTTCACTACATAACATAACATATAACATAACCAAAAGTGAAGGTCATGGGGATCAAAATTCTGCCTACTGCACTTACCTTGAGATCATTAAAAGGTCAAAAGCAAGAAAAAAAATTCCCACAAAAATTAGCTCTAACTGTATAAGATTAGAACATTTTTGAACGTCAGAAAATAAATGTTTAATGAACAAAATGGTACATGTGTATACCACAAAATAAAAAATTGATATCCTCGATACAGTCAGAGCCCATGTAATTGATAAGAGAAAATATGATAGAAAAGTGGGCTCTCTGCCCATACACTAGTGTATCCTTCTCCTGTATGCAGACCAAAAATATAATTGAGCGAATATAATTCGCTCAGGATATAATTGAGCGAATATGTTTATTCCTGAACAAGTAACTCTGGCTGGGAGGATAGAATATGCTGTAGACTCAAGCTAATTATTTCATCCTCTCCTTACACATTTACAAGGTGGCACTTCTGGGTAAAATTGGTAGAGTCATGCCAGATCAGCTCACTCTTTCTGACCCATAGGTACAAAGCTCAATGACAACAGAAAACAGGAAACAATGAGCCATTGGCAAACAAGGGCTGGTAATATTTACTATCCATGCCATAAATTTCAAAATGTATCAGACAAGAAGAGAAATAAAAATGTAGGAAACTTGATGCTGATTGTAACTCAGCTTCTACGCCTGTAGAACATAGCAGTATGTTTAACACCTGTCAGCATAGCAATAATAAGGGAAGAAGATAAATTGAAAAGAATCTTTAAAATTAAATGCCTTAGGCTGATCCTTTTGAAAGAGGACCTGAGGCAAGTATTAATGTGTTATTTATATTTTTGGTGGCAGAAGCCCAGGATAGAAGGGTATATGTGGGGCTAGGACAAGACAAGATGCAGAGCAATGTAATGAAATGCATGACTATACCACTCACTGCTTTGAGTTGCTACAGAGAGATGTGGCATTCAACAAGAAACACATCTCCTGAAGTGTTGCAGAGTAAGTTCATCTTGGCATAGTCATTAGTCCTCTGGTCTGCTGAGTGATCTACTGTGTGTCGCAGATGTCATGAAGCAGTAGTATGATAATGGATCACATTACATTGTTTGATTTTTCTCATGATTACTTTTAATTTTTTCTGTCACCCTGCCAATGGCTTGCATCTCACAAATATTAATGAAATGGTAACACTTTAATTTTTGCTTTAGGTTAGGCTTTCAAGAAAAACTAGACTAAGATAACTGGTACCAAAACTAACCCTCAGGATATGATTATGTTTGAGTGATTATGTTTATTCCTGAACAAATAACTCTGGCTATAGGGATGGAATATGCTATAGACTTAAGCTAACCAAGGACCATTCCTGGGAGAGGGTCAGTTCAACCTAAGTCACCTGGCTTGAAAATCCCAGGTCCTGTAGAATGGGGAATGGAGGCTGGCATGGGAATTAACAGATATCTTCTATTGATTTGCAAATAACTTTAGAAATATATACACTAATGCTTCATCCCAGCACAATCATTATTTTCATGTTTTTCCCCCTTAGGCAGGTTATTTATTTAACATAGTTGTAAAATAATGTATTTTTAATGTTATGTCATACTTTTTCATTTATATTATGTTATATTCTTGACAAATTTTAATAATGATGTAATGTTATGTGGTGTAGAATTTACCATAATTTACTTAACCAATCCTCTATTATCGAACATTTAGGTTATTCCTTCCCCATCATTGTTTGCTTGTGTTGTTTGTTTTGCTGTATTTATTTGTTGCCATATATGTTGTAAAGGAAATGTTTCTGAATATTATTTCAAATTTTCATCTAAACATGCCTATAAAATCATCTAATGTGAATGTTTATATTTATCCCAATATAGCAACTAATTAAGAGATAGAATTTGCATATGCTATGTACCTGATTCTCTTAATGACTTTAATATCTTTTTCTATCTGCCAATTTATTATGGAGTCAATCCAATTAAATCCTTAATGTTGTATATATGTGAAGACATGCGTGGCCTCTGCTAAGGATTTAGAGATTAGGGAAATTAGATTAACTTTTTAGAATTAAACTAATGAAATATGTATATATAATTTACTCAAATATTTATTAATGCACCTACAGATGCTCCTCAACTTATGAGAGGGTTATAATACATTCCAGTAGAGCCATAGTAAGTTGAAAATATCATAAGTAGAAAATGCATTTAATATACCTGACCTACCAAACATTGCAGCTTAGCCTAGCTTACCTTAAACATGCTCAGGATACTTACATTAGCCTAAGGTTGGGCAAAATCATTTAACATAAAGCCTATTTTATAATAAAGTGTTGAATACCTCATATAGTTTATTGAATACTGCACTTTATGTTGAAATTGCAACCATTTCACACAAAAAATTGTAAGTTAACCCACCATAAGTTGGGAACCACCTGTATATATCAAGGACAATTCTAAGCATTGTAATCTCAATGATAGACAAAACATAGTCCCTGTTTTCATGAATCTATGTGATTAATCAATGGTGGAGGTAATTAAAGAGATTATTTATCAATGAATCTAGCATCAGGGACAACTTCAAACACCAGTCAAAATAAGATGGTTATAATTTTACAGAATGAGAATATGAATAAATTAGTTAGAAGTTAGAAACCTAATTGATTATATTGCATTTAGTGTAAAGATTAAATACAGGAAATGTATAACTGAGATGCCCAAAAGATAAAAGTGGTGAGTCTATCCTCCAGTGTACAGGGAAGAGTCTTTGCTGCTCCATGGAGTCTAGTAATCTGGCCCTTATAAAAGGGAAATCTCCTGTTGGATCGTGGAACCATTTCATTTTGTTCTGATTTCGCACTACTATCTGATATTTCAACAATAGATTGTCCTCCTGTGGTCTGGCTGCAGCATTGGTTTTTGTGTTTTCTTTCAGGCACACCTGAGGATACTTAAATATATATACTTCCTGGGCATCACCTGGATCCTCTTATAGCAGAATCTTTCAGGTAGGCTGGGGTCAACCATAAGTGTTTGGAAAATTTCCTTATGTCATTGTGTTTGAAACTGTGGGTCAGATCTATTAAATAGGTAATGAAATCAATTACATGGCTTGTGACTAACACATTTTTTTAAAGAATGAAATGAAACATAATAGAAAATTTCAGCATATTATATGGTAACAGCAAGGCATCATGGCAGTCATGCGCTAGCCTTTCCCATCAACACTCTGTTTTTCCTGTTTTTTATTCCAATTGTAACATTTGTCAATTCAGTCAACCAAATCGTTAATGAACAAACATCAAGCCAATTTTGTGAAGGATTTATTAATAGGCTATTAATTTTCCAAACTGGCTGTGTATGGTTATTAATTAGAATACTTCTTAAAAATTCAGATTTCTTGCATCCACTCTTGGATATTCCAATTCAATTCAGTTGGAGTGGGACCTGGAACTCTGTTTTTAACAAGGACCCCAGATGACTTTGATGTAATCATTTAAATTGGACCTGTATTTAGGAACCAAGTATTGGGTCACGAACTCATCACAAGGAGGACTGTTCTGTCTAGTTACATGAAGCACTTGGAACATTTGTACCATCAATACTTATGTATTTTAGGTTTACTAATAAAGCTAATGAAACATACCTGGCAGAGGATATAAAATTTCTCAAGGGACATAGAACAAAGCTCCATGCTATGGAGAAAAAGATTCTGTCCCTTTCTAGGGTAACATGAGACCAATTTTCTCAGAACTCAATAATGTTAACATTATTTTGTTTCTCATCTTTTTATAAATAGCAACCTGGGAATTGACACAGAACATGTGAATTCCCAAAGGTGGACATCTATGTTGGGTATAACTGAAATGATAAGCTCTGTGGAACTGATACAGAGTAGACATTCCCATATGTTTAAAGAAAATAGTTTTCTTTAAACATATCAAGTTGCCATGGGAACTTAAAGGCTCATATACCACAACTGAGTATGTAATGCTATCAATTTTTCAGTGAACCATCAAAACTAAAGATCAGTTCAGTGAAAGCAGTTCATTCTACTTTCAGAATGATAGCACCTTTAAAAAAACTAGCAACTTATCTAATTGTAGATAGTTGTTTAAAGGTTAAATTGTGATAAAGCTCCAAACTTGCAAATGACTTTTGGTTTTAGAGGCTCAAGCTAGAATGTGAAATGATCTTTTTTCTTAAGGATGGGGAACCTTCAGCCTTGGGGCCACACGTGGCCTTCTGTATCCTTGAGTGCGGCCTTTTAACTGAATACAAATTTTATTAAAAGGATTTGTTCTGTGAAGTTTGGATTTGGTTGAGAGGGGCCGCCCTTGGGGATCTGGAAGGCCACATGTGATGCTGCTGGATATAATCCTTCAAAGACGGTTGATATTTAAAATGCTTAACAAGGTGATCAATCAGAATAGACTTTGGCAATAGCTTCACAGGGCCTTGTTCTAGGAGTAGGCATTAACCCATTTTTTGGTGGATGCTGAGGAAGTTCTGGGGATCACAGGTGGGTTGGTGTGGGTAGGATAAACGAGATAAAATTCAAACAGCAGATATTTTTCGATCGGTATAAGAATATTTCAGCATTTTAACACATACACATCTAATGTGTGCTGTCTGACTTCCAGCAGGGCTTCAAAGGAACTTTTGAGTTTTTGATTTCAGGTTGAAACTTGTGCTAGTGAGGCAGCAATTAGGTGTTTCTAGGAAGGATGTACGTGCTGTTTAGAATGAGAAATATAGAACCATGCAAGACGAAAAAGGTGATTTTCCAATGAACAAAGGAACTGGGTAGCGGTGAACAAAGTGATGATCTGTTCATTTAGAATATTGATACATGCATAGAAACACACAGAGTTTCACATGTTTGTAGATAGGCAAATATACTCATGCCTAGGCAAAAAGTTGAAGAGGTCTCAATTCATTGAATGAGAAAAGTTTCTTTTATTTTTTACAAATAAGCATGTCCAACATTACTTTGTCAAAATTCCTTCACCACCAGATAGACATTTCAGTTCAATTTTATCATTTTGTAGTCACTTTTGGGAACTAAAACCTCATTTCTTGCTATTACGTCCATTAGAACAGGCTTGACCTGCTTAGTTCCCAGGAGGTTCCTGGAGTGGAGAAGGACCGGCCAGGTTTTCTCTCTGCCTTTTTTATTAAAAAACAAAGGCCATGGTTCAGCAAACAGCCAGCCATGGGGCAGGATCCATCCCAATCACTCTTTGTGTCTCCAACACAAATAGTCAAAATAATAGGAGGGGCCTCCCCTCCGGTTCCAGTGAGGAAAGACATAGCTGCCTAGTCACAAACTTTGGGCAACCCCAAAGTGAATACCTCTTCTGCTCTCCGGGTCTCCTAATATTATGTGGAGAGGTCCCCACCCTTGCGGTGATCATTCTGTTAAATTTGAATAGGCAGCTGATGAAAAAATGAGGCCCCTCCCAAAATATAATAAAAAAATTCAAGTTCTAATGAGGAAATGCCATTTTGTACCTATACTATTGATAAAAATTGTAACAATAGTTATGATTATAGTATAATTATAATATAGAAAGCAAATTATAACAGAATAATTATGTAACACATAATACAATTATAGTGTGGGCTATCAGACATGTTAATGCACTCTGGTGGTAGTGAAAATTGGTCTAATCTCTTCGGAGAGCGCTTTTGCAATACCTTTTAAAACTAAGCAATGCATACTTCTTTTGATCCTAGATTTTCATTGCTAGGAATTTACCATTCATACACATTGCGCAAGTCCAAGGGTCTTTATAGATCTGCTTTGGTTTACCAGTTTCCCCAGAACTGTGCAGGTTAGACATACATAGTCTGGTTCTCTTTGAATTCTCTCTTCTGGAATGTGTGGGAGATACACTTTTTTATTTTTCCAATTACTCAGTAGTAACTTTTTATTCTGTAAAGGCTATTGTCTTATTGAGTGCTTCTGGGCTGATTGCATTTTACTTCCATTATCTCAGTTAATACTTATACCAGCTCTTAGAATAACTCTCACGGTGGAAATAGTATTTTAATGTATCATGCAGAGTAATACTGGTTCCTTTCATTTGTGATTCTTCCCTTCCACCTTACACATTGCACAATTCATGGCTGGCATTTAAAAACATGCCCAATCTTGACTCACAGACTATCATAAATGCTCACTCCCTAACACCTAGTGGTAAATTTACTTTTTAAAGAGTTTGTTTCATCCTTTGTGAAAGTCTGTTCTTATCCAGTCTCTGAGGAGGGCAGGGAGTAGGGTGAGTGGATGGTGTATACACATTCAATGACAGATATAAGAAGGAATATTTGAGAATGGATGAATTGTCTGCCTTTGACCTTACTGAGCACATACAGATACAAAATCTATGTGCACACCCAATAAAGAGGCAGTTTCTTATGACTTCCTGTCTTATAGTATCTCACTGCTAGCCTTACCCTCTGCCTTTTCACAGGACACATTAATCTGAGTCCATTGAGGCTTTGGGGCCTCTCTAAATACTTACCTATGATATGAAAGATGTTAAATAATCTTGATTTATTAACCTTTATGTTTAAGATTGAGCTGTCAATTTCTTTAAAGCAAACAGGCATTCATGAAGACGGGTAGACAAACTTTATTTAGGTGGTAGGAAATAGAAATGTTCTCGAGCCTACTTTCTTCAGCATCCTGGGCAGATGACGTAGGAGGTGCCCTGTGAGGACACTTGGTACTTGCAATGAGGCTAAAGGACAAGAGAATATAAACCTCATCATTTAATTATAAATTGGCCCCACCTATGCTTGTAAGCACTGTGTGTTCAGTTGATTTGAAACCTGTGTTTCTTTAGACTTCCAAGCAAAGTTGAGTAAATTGACATACAAAATATTTTATATAAGAATTTCAGAATGCATGCCCATTGATTAATATTCCCTTATTTCCTCTAAGAAATTATTTTTTAAATTCTAAAAGATATATATATATATAATATTTTCAAATAACTAGAAGAGAGAACATTGAATGTTTTCAACACAAAGAAATGATAAATATTTGAGATGATGGTTATGCTAATTATCCTGATCTGACCACTGTAAATATACAGTATGTATCAGAATATCCCTATGTACCTCATAAATTATTATGTATCAATTAAACAAAAATTCTAAAGATCTAAATTTAGGATTGAAGTTATTTTTTTTTTTTAAAGGCACTTAAACTATTATTTTCCCTTACTATGCAGGGTGAATCAACCTTCCCAAATTCACTCTACATGTCTAATATTTTTGAATGCATACAGTTCAGTTTGGAGTTACCTGTTAGGATATTACTTCTGGATAAAAGGTTTGAAATTGGATGTTACAGATCACAGATCTGTATTTATATATCCATTTCATGCTTCAGAAAACAAGCCTCTTATAATACTTGATTACCAAATTATGTTGTGTATAAAAATATATAAATGTGAGTGCTAGTAGTTGTTTCAATGCTTGGAGGAAAGAAAGAAATTGGATAGTCTAGAGATGAGACATAAAAAGCAGTTCAGTACCAATTGTTTTCTTTTAAACTAATATATTGTTAGCTTAGCCAAAAACTGAAAGTTCTAAAATGTGAGTCGTATAATAGCCTGGGGACAGTTGGTTACTTTAGTCCAAACCCCTTTAAATAAGCGATTTCTGAAATAATTGCTACAGTGGTGCATTGCGGGTGTCTATGTGAGTGGAACATTGTAGAATGTCTTCTGTGGATAAGCGTTACAGGGTTAAAATATATCCACACACACAAACAAAAGGACCACAGATACGAAAGAAACTGGTTTGGAATGGGGAAACGACAGAAAACTAAAATAAAATTGTTTGTTGATTCCAGTTTGTGTTGAAAAAGCATTGGCTATGGCTAGTTGCACCAAATGTGTAATAAAATAACTTGTTTTTCCTGACAAGGAGTATTTTATGCTTCTGGGAGCTGTGATGGATAATTCACAGGTGTGTTAAAATATTGCCTCATGCAATCTCAATCTTAAATTTTGTCAGAGTTTTGCTGGCATGATCCTTGAAGCTTTTGCTGCCAAAATCTATTAGAAGAATGAAATAAGTTTAATAAGTGCTGAAGGAGAAAAACAAATATGCATATATGTATATAAAAATCAATATCATAAAATGTCAAGCATCCCCATTTGCACTGATGTTTCTCTAAGTTTTATCACATGCTATAGCGGAGAGCTATAAAGTGGTTTTCTTTGCTGTCATTTTGGGAGATTGGGTGAATGAGAGCTATGGATTCAGAAACTCACGGAACAGAGGGAGAAATGTTCAAAAATGAGGAAAGTATAAAGAGCTGAAATGATTTGAAGAAAGTGTTTTGGGTGGATGTTTATTTTGAAAATAGAACAAAAGGCAAGCTCTAAAAGTCCTGCAGAGTAAGGCAGCTTCTGAACACATGGCAAGAGACCGGTGTTTGGTTTTGGGTCCTCTTCTAACCAACTGAGTGCTCTCTATTCCTCCATTCCTCTGTTTTTGAATGTGAGATTGGTTTTACCTGGTAAACTGAGTTGAATAGCTTACCCTTGAAATTCACATCCAGTAGACACATTCATCAGAATGTGACCTTACTTTAAATAGAATCTTTGCAGATGTAGTCGAACTAAGATACGTTCATACTGGATTAGGGTAAATCCTAATCCAATGGCTGGGTATCCTTGTAAGAAGGGAGAAATTTAGACACAGACACTCAGAACGTCACACAAAGACAGAGGCAGAGACTGAATGTGGTACATATACAACCTAAGGAACACCAAGGATTGCCAACAACTAACAGAACCCCAGAGAGAGACATGGGGCAGATTCTCTCTCAGACCTTCCAGAATGAACTAACCTTGCCAACACCTTGATTTTGGACTTCTGGACTCTAAAACCGTGAGGCAATAAATTTCTGTTGTTTTAAGCCCCCAAGATTGTGGTTCTTGGTTATAGCAGTCCTGGGAAACTAATATACCTAGGCTATAAAGAGAGTAGAAAGTTAAAAGGACTTTTCAAAAGCTATTATAAGAATATTAGGTATATCTAATGAGAAACATGAAGAAATGGGCACAAGAAAGTACATTTTTAATTTCTGTAATCATTCTTTAAGGATTAAGATTCCCCAATGTTTTACAACTACAGTTCTGGAGAAAGTCTGTCATGCAGGTTTCCACTTATCATAAGGCTTTAGGGGAATCCAGAAATCCCAGCCAGATGCCTGTGGTTATAGTAACCAGCTCAAAGACCTGTCAGGTGAGCCTGTGAAATTTATCAAGATATATCCAATCATCATGTATCTCGGTTAAACAAGGATTAATGTCTCATACTCAGAATATGTTACTTCTCCAACTCTAATGTGATCAAGAATGTCAAAGAAAAGAAAGAGCAAGTAGAGCTTTAATCTAAGAAATGAGGTATTTATGATAAAGATGTTTAGAAAATTCCATTAAAACCGACTTTCCGGCTGGGCTGGGCATAGTGGGTCATGCCTATAATCCTAGCACTCTGAGAGGCCGAGGCTGGAGGATCGCTTGAGCAAAGGAGTTTGAGGTTGTAGTGAGCTATGATGAAGCCACTACACTCTAGCCAGAGTGACAAAGTGAGACTGTCTCCCAAACAAAACAAAAACAAAAACTGATTTTCCACTCCTAACTATTAAGATGGAAACACTGAAAATCTTACTGTAGCATAATTCTTCTTAGCTTTACTTCCATTCAGGAGAGAAAATAAATAACAACACATTGCTATTTAATATAAGTGATATAATAAAAGTAGCTGATTCATTAAATTAATGTCCTGAGACTTTTCTGGCATATATTTTTTTTACATTTGGATCCATCAACATTTTTTGTTTTCTGCTTTGTAATTAAGAAGTTGGCGTTTGGTCTCAATAATTACACTTAAGAACGCTGTGTCAGAAACAGTAACACAGAACACTGAAAATCTGCAAAAAGCTTGGAAATTGTTCAGTCTGTGAGGGCAAAATTTAGTGTATGGGGACCAGAAAAAAACAGACTGAAGAAAGTAGATGATTTTCAGGCAAAGACTAGATTTATTCAATATGTTGATTTTGGAAACAGAAATAAAGTGTTTAGTTAGGCTGGTTTGCTGGGCATCAACTTCCTGGGAATGATAAAGATGTTTCTAAATCCTATCATGTCTCACGATGAGCCAAGTCAGAGAGTTACTCTACCTTATTCATGCAGCCACTAGCGCTCAGTTTGTTTGGTCTGACAAAGCTAACAGTTCTCCGTGGCCCAGCCTCTAAACCTAACCTCAGATTGCTATTTAAAGTCTTCCTCTAAATGCCATTGCCATAGGCAGGATCAGGCCCTTCAAGATGGACTGGTTCTATACCAACAGACCAGTTCAGATGGGTACAGCCCTGCCACTAACTACTGTTTATGTTCATCTTTGGGTAAATGATTTCAAAGGTCAGACAATTCTCTTTTCTTCTCAATCCGTAGTTATGTTATTAAATACTAGGTTGCAAAAGAAAGAAGAAAAGTTAACCAAAAAAGGTCAAAATTTTGGTCACGGTTATCTAAGTGTCTGGCTTTCCTAATTTCTTTCTGCCTCGTTGCCTGTAAGAGGACATCTGCACCTGGAATTTGAGAGGTCCTGCAAGGACCTGCGAAGATTAGAAATCCTATGTCTTCAGAACTGCAGCCCTTTCAGGAAGATATAAAAGAATCCCAAATTCCTGAGGCATTGAGAAGAACATTGATTGGCTATGGACAGGATATGCCTCTGGCTAGAGTAGGCATGTTATTCCTGGTACCTAGAGCAGAGCAGAAAAGGCAACCTTAAGGGCCTTCCTTTTTCACTGGCTGAATCTGGCATTGGAATCAAGGATGGTGTCGAATGGGTATTTATTAAAACTTCTACTTGTAAATCATTTCTGTTACTTTCTAGTTTGAGTTGGGCCTTGTTTTAATATTGATATGATTGGAGGATATCTGAGTGTTTTCTCTGGACCAAGTCACCTTAAGCAAAAATTTGACTTGCTAGTTACTACTGATGCTATTGCTGGCGTTGAGTGTAGCTATGGGATTTAAAGGGAATGTTCTTCAAACTTCAAATTTCTGCCCCCTTTTTTACAGAGCATCAACTGGATCGCAGCTAAATCAATCAATCTTAATAGCTAAAAGAATACCTGTCTCACATAATTTAGTGGTTCCACAAACATAGACTTGTGCTTTTAAATTCCCCAGTCAACAGTAATTGAGCAAATCAATCAATCGATGAATCAATGGATGAAGGAGTTAAGAGGATTTTAAAGATGTGTCTATTCCAAATAGATTTTAGGACATATTAAAAGAAAGATTGTAAAGGACATAAAAATAGACCTTTAGAAGTTGTATGCCCTTAAAATGAAATCAGGTCAGAATATTTCATGAGTATTCACCACATGAAATCCTTAAGAGGAAGATAAGTACAGTCTTAAAAGATTTAGTCTAATTAATTGGCAAAAGAGTCTTAAAAAGGAACTGTTTCAAGTAATTTATAAAATGTATATTGAGAAAATGTTCAAGAAGAGTAAGTGATGCAAACTCAAAGTCGAAAATCAAATTTCACTGGAAATAATGGAATGTTGAGATATACAAAGTCTATTGAATACTTAAGAATTCCCTTTTGCTTGTCAGACTAGATCTATTTTCCACTTGCCTAATTTGGATAAATATTAATATGATAGAAGAATCCAAATAATACAGAGTGGCAGAATTACAGAGTTTAAAGTAATTTAGAAATCCATTTAAGACATCCATTTCCAGTAATATTTTGGATTAGGTACTTGGAGAGTCACATGCCTGAGAAAGAATAATCCTGGATAAATATTAGGGACCTTAAATGAACTCATGAATTGTAGGAGAACAAGGACTTCTAAGGTTAAAAAACTAATCAAAGGCAGTAATCCAGACAAACAAAGAAAATAATGAAACCGGCTTTCCCAAAAGTGCATTTGCTGGGCCTGAGAACTTGGGCTGTGTTTTGAAGGCCTCTCAAAGTTTAGTGGGATAAAAAGAATCCAGGGCCTGCCTCAGGTAGGGATCTATTAAATACTATGAAATCCTTACTTTATAAAGCTAAAGAGCATGTTAACAGTCATCCAGAAATAATCTCTGCCACTCTAAAGCAGGACTTCAAAAGAAGGTGGCTAGTTCAAAATATAAGATGGAGATGAGGGTGAAAACATCATTAGTGAACATTTGGAAACAGCAGCTTGACCTCATGCCATTTTGCTGCCTAAATTTTATTGCCTTTGAGATCTACAAATTTAAATTAAAACAAATGCTGACTGAAGTTTCCCCAGGCACTTGGCAGAAGCAAACATAGATCTTGAAGGAACCTACTTTCATCTTCAGTCTCAAATGTTTCCCACAATAATAACCAAGCACATAAAGAAACAAAATACTATCAGTGAGAACCAGCAGAAAAAGACCCTGAAAGTCTTCAAATGTCATAATTTTCAGGTATAAAATATAAAATGCCATGCATTTTAAATGGAGATGATTTTAAAAACAGGAGTTGAGGAAAGAGTTATTATCTTTAAACAAAAAAGAATAGAAATACATCTAACTTCTTATTAGCAAAAAGGGAAAGCAAAAGACAGTGCAAGGATGTACTAAGAGAAAGTAATTATCACTCTAAAATTGTAAAACCAGCAAAAACTGTCTTTCAAGAGAGACAGTACAATAAAGATGTTTACTAACCGAGAGGAAACTGAAGATAATTTTTCACTACCAGACTTCCACTGAAAAAAAAACCCCAAAGAGTGTACTTGAAGCAGAAAAAAAGTGATGCAAGATAGAAGGTCAGAGATTCCAGAAGGAATAAAAAGTACAGAAAGCAACAATTATACATATGTGCAAATCTGTATGAATATGTACTATATAAACTATAATATTCCAAGTGAATTAAAGACCTAAAGGTAAAAGCCTAAGTTATAAATCTTTCAAAAGCTGTATCCAAGAGCAGCATCATTGCATAAAGAAAAAGATTACTAAGTTAGATTATATTAACATAAAAAATGTCAAAGCTTCTGTTTATCTAAAGGCACCACAGAGAGGAAACAACAAAAAAGCCACAAACTGTAAGAAGACATATAACCGAAGAAAAAGAACACCCAGAATACATAAAGAACTCTGGTAAATTGACAGGAAAATGGCAAACAACCCAACAGAGCAACGGACAGAAGACTTGAATAGGTGCTTCACAACAGAAGAATCCAAACGTTCAGTAAACAAATGAAATGATGCCATGTGTGTGTATCTCATGTTGATAAATGAAAAAGTCAGACATTGATATGAAGTATTGGGCAGTATATGGAGCAGTGGAAACCCTCATAGGTTGAGCTGGAAGTATGAGTACAACCATGATAAAAAAGTTGAGGATTATCTGGTGAGGTTAAATCTCATCCAACTCAACAGGGCACATATTCCATCTTCAGCTGCGTTTCTTAAAGAAATGTTGAACATGACCATAAGCAGACATATACAAAAGTGTTCATACCCGCTTTTTTATTAAGCAAAAAAGAGAAAATACTCTAAATACCCATTAACACCAGACTAGATAAATAAATTGTGATATGTTTGAACAACAGAATACTATATATCTATGAGGATTAAAATATAACTATAGGCATCATCATGGATCTCACAAATGTAATTTTGAGTTAAGAAAGTAAGTCCTACAGTATGCAGGAAGACTCTTTGCATAGATTCAAAAAACTTCAAACCTAAAAATATATTGAAATGTGAGAAATCTATAAGCAAAACCTAGATAATAATTAATATGCAGCTCAAGAGGTTGAATACTTCTGGCCCAGAGGCAGAAGGATTTATTTGAGGAGGGTATATGAGGATCTTTTAAGTTACTAGCAAGTCACTTTCTTATCCTATGAATGATGGTTAAATGGCTGTTTGCTTTATTCTTCTTCTCTAAATGTTTGTAAAGTCTTCAGTATGTATGGTATTTCTCACAGTTAAAAACTTTGACTTGAGTTTAGCTTAACAGGGTTTTGTTAAGCTAATTTTAAGAACAAGCAACCAATGTTAATATCAGGACTAGCACCATTTATCTGCTGCTTTATTCCAACACTTAGCATAGATCTGGTATAGTAGCAAATGTCAGAAACTATTTACTGACTAAAAAAAAATTTTTTTAAAATATTTTGCTTGATATTTTATCCTCTCAATATAATGAAGATAAAATCCAGCATTTTGTGATTTTTTTTTTTTGGAAACCAGGTACCTAGTTACATCTTTCTGTTGTCTTGGATGGAGTATATGTGTATTTGCTAAGAGACAGGAATCTCTGGAAAGGTCTCCCTGTTCACAATTAGCTTCCATGCATATCCTACTGATGAGCACTTTACTTAGGGGTAAGGGGCTATTTCCAAACCTGAAAAGAACCCACATCTATGAATGTTAGAATAGTGACATGCAGCAATCATTTATACCTTAGTATGAGTTAATATAACAGTTTTATTAATCAGCTAATGGTAGGGAACAGAATAAAAGAAGAGGACATTGAACTGTTAGAAATAGTTGAGTTACCCCTTAGCCTTTAATTTTTCCTGTCTGGTTGACTGTACCAAGGATAAGAGTCTCTTCAGTAGGTAATTAAAAACCCAAGGCCACTATAGAGTAGACCCAAGTTCCCGCAGAAGCTCAAACTCTAAGTAGATACGCACCTTCCTGACCATCACAATCCTTTTCATAGGTTTCTGAATCTAATGAGTGCATGACATGCCCACACCCTCCCCTTCTCATCCCTACTTAAATTTCGGTGATTGGTTTGTCCTTTAAGAGGACCTGTTGAAGTTGACTGAGGTTGACTCACTTACACTCTCACCAGAATAACCCCTTGAATAGATCTTTGTTGTTCTTGTCAGATATGAGGAAAGTGACCTTGTGTCAGTAAAAGGATGGACCTGAGTTAGCAGCCAGTATGGTCCTGGCACTTGCTGCTACGAAATTTTTACTTTGAACCTCTTGTGGGTGTGAAAAAATATTCAGCTTCTAAAAATGTCACAGAGACGTGATGGCTCAAAACTGCTAATGCACTGAATAGTTACAAAGTATTCTTTAGAAATTTTTACTATGTATAATATGAGTGAGCTTATCTGTAAACTCATACATTATAAAATATAACATTTATTACTATGCTCATTCTGTAATCTTAGGTATCATGATGAAAAGTGTAATGAATGTGAGCATAACATATCATATTACAGGTATCACATAATTGTAACACATGTTGTCTGTTGTATGTATGTCTATGTGCATGACTCCCTGTAAGGTAAATATAGATGTAGAAATGTAGTTGTAAATGTAGATATATTTTCTTTGGCATGAATGGGATGGACAGATACTCTTTGCCAAGTGTGGTTACGGTTTTGTTGAGCATGGTTTTCTGGTGGCAAGAAGACGTGTTCTGTGACTGTATGTAGCTATAAACATGATTATTCCAGCTTTTCTAGGGTTCCCATGGGTATTAGCTCTGTTTTGAATGTTTAGTTTTAGGAAGATCAGGATCCACTTTTCATTAATGGGCTTCTGTGGGGTTCTAGGCCAACGTTTAGGAAGACAAAGTCCGATTTGACTCGGAATGTTAGGACAGTATTTTAGTTTCATCTTGCCTATAGGAATATCATGGAAATGAAAATATGAGCATTTACAACTTAGTAAAAAAAAAAAAAAAAAAGATTTGAACAGGCCCTGGCGATTATTCTGAGAAGACCTTAGGGGGACTTGTGGCAGGACTCTCTGAAACATGTAGGTAATTGGCCTTTGTTGTGCTTCTACTGTGCAGATTATTCTAATGTGCAGCAGCCATGATTTAAAATCCCTGGGCTAGGACCTGTTTTGGGAGACCCGCTAATTATTTTGGAGAGTGACTGGCTAGAATTCATTTCAGCTTTCTGGGTTTTGCAGAGAAGATAATGATAACTAACAAAACCCAAAGTCTCATCTAATGGCTTGGATTTCATGTCTTCAAAGTAATGTAGGGATAAGACAGAAAAGGAAGGTCAAGCCTGAGTGCAGCTGTCTTAGGATACCAGACCCTAACCAACCTGAACAAGGAAGTTGCTAACAATTTGCTGGCTAGGCACCTCTGAGGATGCATGAATTACTAAACCACATGGCTTATGAACTGTTTGCGCATACCTTTTTGTGATAGAAGTTTATGATTAACCTTTGTGGCTTGACCTTAAGACTGATGATGTATAACTGTTTCCTAATGGGGTTTTTGAACATGTACAAACTTTACCATTGCCCCATAAGGGGTCCCCCTCCTGGGCAGAGGACTGCTACTCTGTGGAGTAGGATTTATTTTCTGTCTCCATAAACTTTGTGTCACTGTTCTCACGCTAACATTCTTTTCCATGCAAAGCCAAGAATCCACTTGGCGAGTTCAGGGGGCTTTTCCTCCCTTTATCAAGACAGTCCCTGCATCAAAAAGAACAAAAAGAAAACAAAATGAGAAAGAAATAAAAGGAAAAGTGATTGTCTCACCCATTTCTAAAATGTAAAAAAATATTTAAAATAGCCTTAATTCAAAGACATAATTAGAATTTTTTATACAAATTTTTTTTTTGCTTTCCATTTTCAGGGATTTGAAAGTTAGAAAACAATTCCACTCTAGCCAAAGATCAAGCAATGTAATTCATACTTTAACATATTCCCTTTCTGATTGCTTGTTAAAATACAGGACTCATATCTGAATAAACTGAGGTGGCTTTTTTTCTCTTTTACCATTTTGCCCACATTCCAATTTATTTAAGAAAAATTTAAAAGAACACCTATTCTTGTCACAAAAGCTTTACTAGAAATTAATGAAGTTTACTGCATACAAACATTTGCTAGCAATATCTATCCCAGAATTTAAATTTATGAATGTTAATAGATGATGCCATTATGGTTATTTATATGCTTTACTG
>CAUYSK010101322.1:0-11895 GCA_963575035.1 Avahi laniger
TCCCAGCTACTTGGGAGGCTGAGGCAGTAGGATTGCTTGAGCCCAGGAGTTTGAGGTTGCTGTGAGCTAGGCTGACGCCACGGCACTCGCCCCAGGCAAGAAAGTGAGACTCTGTCTCAAAAAAAAAAAAAAAAAAAAAAAAAGCAAGCATCATGCCAAAGAAGGAGGAGGTAGAGGAGGACATTAAAATGGACATGATTGTCCTATCTTGAAATAGAGGGCAGTGTGGCCTGGTTCACAGAGTCAGGGCAGGGCCAACATTGGGGCTTGTCCTCAGTGTATACCTCTGTTAACAACTGCTTTGGTGTGATGTGAGGATTCTATTAAGGGTCATCTAAAACACAGTGAACTCCACAGAGAGGTTGTGTGTCCTTGTTCAAGCTCGATGGTCTAGGACAACATCTGGAATTTAGCAGATGTTCTTTAAGTGTGTGCATTGGAAATGAGTGAAAAAGTACAAAGCAGGTAGTTCAATGTAGATACATGTTATCATTATTAAAAAAAAAACTTAAAATTGTGAGGGTATCTTACGGAACTCATATATCTGAAATTTGTAAGAATTTTTTCTACGGCACAGGTTTAAATTATATGAAAATGATTCTTGGATATTTTCATTCAACAGTGTCCTCAGTTCTAGCTGCGACCGGTGTTCCACATTAGATTTTGATGAAGGGAGCTCTTAATTTGTCTTACCAGTGTCACCCCACCATACGGCTGTGTGATGTTTGGCATCTCCATTCTCCCTCTTGGCATTTGAGTTGCCCAGGTGCTGGCAGAGAAGAAGAAAAGAAAGTCAATCTAAGACATGCAAAACAAGTCACTGACTGGTATCACACATAATTTAGAAATCATTAACCTTGGTAATCCTTCTATATTTCCTAAATCTTCTAACTTATATTTTGGAGATCATTGTCTTATAAATATTTGACTAAGGAAGCATAGAAACTCATCGATTCTCAATGGGAATCCCTCATAAAGTTACATAAATTTAGCGAAGTTATTATAGTCCACGATCTGGCTCTCTGTTTTGAAATCCAGGAAAAAGAAAATACTGACTGATGTTGGAAAATTAACTGGGTTGACAGATTATTAATTTAAAACAAGACATATGTAACTTTTAAGTGCATCCCATGCTTGACTTGGGCTGACTGGTGCATCCTCTAACTAAGAAAACCACATGGGGACCTAAATAGAAGTTTGGCAGAGGATCACATAATCTTAACAAGGAGAGTTAGGCTTCCAGTGTCCAAAGGAATCAGGAGAGGGTACACCTAGCAGGATATACTTGTCAATAAAGGATGCACCTGCCAGACACTGAGGCTGGCCTCGTTGGGAAGCTTCTTCACATCTAGCAGTTAGAGTATCACTGCTGATGTTTGTCTCTGATTCTTCTGAGTTCCCCTTCTGCCAGACTCTCTCTCCTTGGCTTCCTTTTTGATATCTCTGAGTGTATTGTCAAAGCTCCCTTTAATCTGTGAACAATTTGGTCTGCCTACCATGATGTTGTGTACGTTTGACCATATCCATGTGTTGATTTTAAAATTTAACTCAGGCTTAATGTGGGGAGAGTGGGACGCCTATCGTGATCTCCATAAGCAACCTACAAATTTAGAAAATATGTTAGAAATTTAACATGCATAATTGCAACTACCTAAGCAATACTCCCAGCTTTTAAATACCTGTTTAGAAAATTATCTTTTTTCATGTATTAAAAAAGCCCTTTCTGGCTCTAGTAGTTATGTGTATGATACTTGAAAAAATACATAAAATAATTTGGCCCTTTCATGTAGAATCTTAAAAAAATACAATCTAGGAGACTTCCAAGTTTTCAGGAAACTACTGTCTCAATCAGAAGAGGAGAGCAGTAGGAATTGACCGTAAGAGTTATATGGAGATATAAACAGATGTTTCATGCATCATCCTATTTAGTAAATAATTATCAGAGGGAGACAATGATTAAGTTGTAGCTGGTTGAGATGAAACATAGTGATGTACAAATTCAATTGCAGGAATCCGTAAACAGATGACAGATTCCAGGCTATGATCTGTGGGAAAGAATTTTTTCTGGTAGCAGAGAAAATTAACAGGAGACAAAATACTGGTCACCATATGTATAGTAACACTGAAATAATGGGAGCTGAGGGTGCAGCGGGTGCCTGATGGGGTAGAAAGTACTTGATTTAGTAGTAGAGGATCTCAGTGTTTTGAAAGAGATCCTAATCTAGGCTCAACTGATTTTGCCAAATGACATCTTTTTGGCTCCAAATTATTTTTCACTGTGATACCTGCACAAATTGAGTTTTTGTTCGAAAGCATTTTAAAGACCGGATGGCATCTTACAGAGGTGAAGGTAATTCAACTAAACCCAGGTATTGGAGAAAGAAGTCACTGGATGAAAGTAAGAATCCAAGTAGCCAGTCAAAACCTTTGAGCATCTACAATGTGCCATATACTATGCTAAGCACAGGGATGCAGTTTTGATTAAAAGTAATGACTGCACTTATTGGAGCTCATTTTTTACCTGAAAGACTGATAAGTAATCAAATAACTCTGATTTAATGTGATAAACACTCTAAAAGGTAAATGATATATCCATAATATTTTTGGAAACAAAATAGATATTTGTTTTTCCTGCTTGGGATGAAATGGATTATTTTTTCAGAAATAAATATACATCTCTTGCTTTTATTTCTAAATATAAAGAAATAAACTAATTACAAAGAGTCAAACACTGTAGAAAATTAAAAGCAGAAATAAAAAATGACCTAAATCCTACCATTCACAGAAAAACACTGTTAAAAATACTGAGGTGTGTTATTTTCTGCACATCTGCACATTCTTAGCAAAAATGAACTCAAACCATGCAAGATATTTTGCCATATTCTTCTTTCACTGAACAGTTTCTATGGCCATAACTCCATTTGATAGATACAGAGATGCATCATCATATGTGAACTCTGGTGTACCATTGTATGGCAGTAGTGTCATTTACTTTACTCATCTAGGTTGGACCTGCATATGTCTTCTAATTTTCTTTTTTACTGTTTTAAATATTAATATTTCTGCTATGGGGAACATTACTCATATATTGCTGGGTCACAAATTACTGTGCCATTCATGGTACCTAGTGGGTCCCTATCTTATTTCAGCTACGTGGATTGCAGATGTCAAAGCCCTGAAGAATATAATGAATTTCTGATAAAGTGTCATATAAACTCATCCCTTTTTTTTTATTTTAGTAAAAGACCCATCATGTATGCTATCCCTTTTACCTGATTTAATTCCTCATAAACATTAAGCAATGTGCTGATAATTGTCTATGAAATATTACAGGTGGCTCATAGAATTTTATCAAATGTCAACAAAATATTCTGTTATGCATGCCTAAAAATTGGAAAAATAACAAAGTCTGAATTGTGTAACTTATTAATGTACTGACTAAATTTACAAGTGAGTAATGATCTTTATTGAATATCATTATAGTTTAAAATACTATTATGAATATTGGCAAGTTCAGTAACACTCTAATAGGAGAAGAAAACTAACTTGAATTATCCTCTTTATCTCAAACTAATAATATTTTAGAATCCTAGGGTTGAAGAAGATACAAAATTAGAAATGTAGAAAGTGTCAGATCATTCACACTATTTATATTTATATCTAAGTTCTTCTTTAATAAATAAATGAAGAAGTGATGATTCCATATTATTCTCTGGGACCTGCATTTAGGAGGAGACAATTCTGGAGAGACAGAAATGGCCAGTTTATTCAAGCTGGGGGAAAGGGAAAATAAAGATCTTTCCTCAAAAGTTGCCATAGCCACGGTTCTGCAGACTCCTTGTCCTATTTATGCTGTTAAATTGCAGGCTCTGAGGGACAGTACCAATGTACTTGTATTTGCAGTGGCAGAGGAAGTGGAGACTTGAATTGTGTCTATTTTTGGAGAGATTAGAACCTACAGTGGGTGGGGAAGAGGGGAAAATGTGGTTAAATAGAGATTATAAGGAAAGTTTTTTACCCCAGTTTTACAGTAAAAAGTCAGAATTTTCAAGAGTCTATTATCTTCGAAAAGGAATAGAAGAGAAAGGTTAGATGTAAATATCAAGCTGATATTTCTAATTGAAAAAAATAAGAGACCTCTGTGTGATAGGAAGAGCTTAGTTGGTGAGATAATGCAAATATTTCTCAGCATGGTGAGTGCATGTTGAATGAATATTACATCAAGGTACTGGGAAGAGAGCGGGTTTGAGAGCCTAAAACCAAAGAATCCTCATGTTAAGTGGGAATGAATGGTCAGTTTATAAAGGAGTAGAGACAGAGCAGAGAAGGAGAAGTTAAGTTTAGAGAATAAATTAGGAGCAAATAACCTAGGAGAAGAAAAGAAAAGATAATAAAATAGCCAAAACAAAACCTCAAAAGGAATAAAAATGTGTCCCCCAAATTACATACAACTTTAAAGGTAAAGTAGGACTACTTGGGTTAAAGTCAATTTAATGAAATCTATAAAAATTCAATGTCTTTCTATTCAAAATATGCCTTTTCAAATTGAAATTTCTTTATTATTAAAATGATTAATACTATCTTGGTTTGAGATTGACACTTTAAGTTAATACATTATATGTTTAGAATCCTGCATTAGTCCATTATACATTGCTATAAGGAAATACCTGAGACTGGGTAATTTGTAAAGAAAAGAGGTTTATTTGGCGTATGCTTATGCAGGCTGCGCAAGAAGCGTTGTGCCAGCATCTGCGAAGCCTTCAGGGAGCTTCCAATCAAAGCAGAAGGCTAAGGGGGAGCAGGCGTGTCACGTGGCGAGAGAAGCAAGAGAGGGAGGAAGTGGTTCCAGATTCCTTTAAACAACCAGCTCTCCCACGAACTAATAAAGCAAGACCTCACTCTTCGTCTTGGGGAGGGCACCAAACCATCTGTGAAGGATCTGCCCCCTGACGCAAACGCCTCCCAACAGGCCCCACCTCCCACACTGGGGATCTAATTTCAACATGAGATTGGGAGGAGCCAAACAGCCAAAGCACGTCAAATCCTCAACCAGTTTAGGATTTGAGCCCTGAGCCTTTAGAAATAGCTTTTTAAAAATTAAACATTTATAGGAAACTTCCTGGATATTTTTCTTCTTGTATCTACCTCAAATTGTTTCTCCTTAAATAATCAAATAATTAGTAATACAGAATATTTTATTTTTGTCCCTAAAAACTAATGCTAACTATACATAAACCACATCTTTGAAGAGAATTGTTCGGTAAGTTTTTTTTTCTTAGAGGAGTTTGTTTTCCTGTGCAGTTAATGAGTCTGAGGTTGCAGGTTCAGTTCTCACAGGGACTAATTAGTTCCATTCTCTTTCATGGCCAAAAAAAGCCTAGACCTGTAACCTTGAGCAGGCCTCCTTTCCAAACTTGCCATCGGTCACAGATGTTTGAAATATTTGATTGATCATCACCATCTCACAACCAGTATTGGAAGAAAAATATGAACACTAAAATCAAGTGCTCTTCAGGGATTGATAATGGGTCACAGGTATCATCTTCCTTTTGAATATTATCCAGGTCAAAGAATATAAATATGTGCTTGGAAATAGGTCCTTCTATCATTCTTAGAGAAATCATAATTTATTGTCTTATGAAAGAGCTGTAGTGAATTATCCCTCGAATATTTCCTTAGGCTGTAGAAGCTTGAACTGAAAACTCTGCTCTCTGTTTCAACCCTTAAGGCTAGAGTTACTAAATACCAGCCTTTTTTGGACTTGACCAATTAAGATAAAGACCAGTGAATAGTCTATGAAATAATTTTAGTTATTAAAATAATTATGTAAGCAAAGGGATGTTATTTTCAGCATGGTCAAATAAAAAATCTATTCTCAAATCTTAAACATCATTTACCAACAGTGTAAATTACAGATAAAATTATCAACTGTCATGTTATTCTAGTATATAGTCTCCACCTTCTTTTTGTTTATTTATTGGATTTTATTTGTTTATTTCTGTTCCTTTTTTTTTTTTTTTGAGACAGAGTCTCACTCTTTTGCCTGGGACGAGTGCCGTGGCGTCAGCCTAGCTCACAGCAACCTCAAACTCCTGAGCTCAAGCAATCCTACTGTCTCAGCCTCCCAAGTAGCTGGGACTACAGGCATGAGCCACCATGCCCGGCTAATTTTTTTTTTTTTCTAGATATATTTTTAGCTGTCCAATTAATTTCTTTATATTTTTTGGTAGAGATGGGGTCTCGGTCTTGCTCAGGCTGGTCTCGAACTCCTGAGCTCAGAACGATCCGCCCACCTCGGCCTCCCAGAGTGCTAGGATCATAGGCGTGAGCCACCGCGCCCGGCCTAAAATTTTTGTTTTATTTATTTATTTAGAGGTAAGGTCTTGCTCTGTCATCTGGGCTAGAGTGGTGTGATGATAGCTCACTGCAGTCTCAAACTGCAGGGCTCAAGTGATCCTTCCACCTCACCTTCCCAAGTAGCTGGAACTACAGGTGTGCACCACAACAATGGGCTAATTTTTTAATTTTTTTAGAGCTAGGGTCTTACTATGTTGCTCAGCCTGTCCCTGAACTCCTGGCCTCAAGTGATCTTTCCACTTCAACCTACCAAAGTTCATTTAACAGTTATTCTAAGAAAGGTTTATAAGTTTTATCAGACTGTCAAAAAGGTCCATGGCATAAAAAGGTTAAGAATCACTGCCTTGGATAAACCATTAGATTAAGAATAAAATGTCAGATGCATATTTCAGTACTGATTTTAGCTTTGACATATAAAGATTGAACTGAAAAAATAAAAATCACCAGAAAAAATGTAAGGCTAGAAAGAAAACTAAACACTAAAGTGTCGTGTGAACAGTTTCATTCCCTGCCCCCCTACCCTTTTCCCTCATTGTAAATGATATGATTAGCACTACTGTTTTTATCTTAGGGATTCTATTTCTGTTATTAACCACCCCAGTATTATTCTAGAAATCATGGAGTCTTTAGTTTTTAAGGTTGTTCCTTTCAGTTAGCTCGAATTCTTTTAGTGAAATGAATTTCAAGCATATCCATAGTTAGAATTAAATGCCATAATAGATACTGACTTCTATTATGGGTGGGCTCAGCTTTAATTAAAGAAACGAAGATTTGTGAAAATCTTACGTTTACAGAAACCTCCTAAAATTCAATTAGTATGTGATGCAGTATATAAAATAAAAAACTTTAACTCTTTATTAATATATTTATCTAAAGTGTGTACATTTAATTTCTCTCATAAATTGAGGGTGATTGGACTATAAGATTTTTAAGGTCTTTCAGTTTGAGAGATCTTATTACAGCTGTCATTTTCATAGCACATGCTATAAAGATATGAAAAATGTATAGTCATGTGCCACATAATGACTGTTTCCATCAGTTATGGGCCACATATATGACAGTGGTCCTGTAAGATTATAATGGAGCTGAAAAATTCCTGTTGACTAGTGGTGGTGTAGGTCTTCCAAAGTGTGGGACAAGGTGTGGAGGTGGAAGACAGTGATATTGGTGGTCCTGACCTTGCGTAGGCCTGGGCTAATGTATGTGTTTGTGTCACAGTTTTTAACAATAAAGCTTAAAAAGTTAAAGCATAGAAGAAAGCATATAGAATAAGGACATAAAGACTATTTATTTATTTATCTATCGCTCTTTTGCCCTTGCTAGATGCAGGAGTGTCATCACAGCTCACTGCAACCTCAACTCCTAGGCTCAAGCAATTCTGCCTCAGCTTCCTGAGTAGCTGGGACTGCAGGCATGTGCCACAATGCCTAGCTAATTTTTCTATTTTTAGTAGAGACAGGGTCTTGCTCTTGCTCAGACTGGTCTTGAACTCCTGGCCTCAAGCAGTCCTCCCGCCTTGGCGTCCTGGAGTGCTAGGATTACAGGCGTGAGTCACTGCACTGGCCAGCAAATTATTTTTTTATGCTTTTACAATGTGTGCATGTTTTAAGCTAAGTGTTATTACAAGAGAGTCAAAATGTTTTGAAAAATTAAAGTTTATAAAGTAAAAAAGTTAGAGCAAGCTAAAGTTAATTTATTACTGAAAAAATATTTTTTTAAAATAAATTTAGTGTAGCCTAAGTGTACAGTGTTTTTGTAAAGTCCACAGTAGTATACAGTAATGTCTTAAGCCTTCACATTCATTCACTTACTCCTTGACTTGCCTAGAGCAACTTCAGTCTTGTAAGCTCCATTCATGGTAAGTGTCCTATACAGGTGTATCATTTTTTTTTAATCCTTTATACCATATTTTTATACAAAAACCATTGCATTACAGTTGCCTACAGTATTCAGTACAGCAACATGCTTTGTAGGTTTTTTTTTTTTTTTTTTAAAGAGATGGGGATCTTGCTACATTTCCCAGGGTGGTTTTGAACTCTTGTTCTCAAGCAGTACTCTGCCTGGGCCTTCCAAAGTGCCGAGATTACAGGTATGAGCCACTGCTCTGCACCAATGGATAATTTTTTTCTTTCTAACTAAAAAAATTTTTTTTTTGGGGACAAGGTCTTACTCTGTTGCCCAGGCTGGAGTGCAGTGTCATGATCCTCACTACAGCTTCAAACCCTTTGGCCTCAAGTGATCCTTCCGCCTCGACCTCCCAAAGTGCTGGGATAATAGATGTGAGCCACCTTGCCCAGCCTAGTGACTTATTTTTGATGGAGTGAATTTTATTCCAAGGTTCTTTATTGGGAAGTAAGTTTATTTAAAAGTTTATAAAATGTTGGAATTGAGTAGAAAAATCTGAAGACTTTAAGATTGAAAAGTGATAAAGAAGAACCTCATTTCCTCAATCTAGAAGTAGAGGTACCAAAGATTTTACAAAAATACTTAGAGGTGATATGTGGAAAAAAATACAGAATTTATGTAGATAGGGTCACATTTGTCTTGGTTCTGTTCTGTCAAAGCAGTCATATTATGAAATAAGGCTAAAAGTCACTAGTTAAGTGAAATATTGGAAATATTCATAAGTTACCCAAGTTTTCAAAAAAATTATTAAAAAGTAAGTCACAAAGATAGAAGTTACTTTCCTTTTCAGCAATTGCACTGTAACAGTCTGAGTAAACCAAGCATGAAGCACTTTTTCAAAGAGTCCTTTGCATTCTCACTAGGGACTCTTGCTGCAGAATTTTGCTAATTTATTATTTAGTTGCTTGGCTTCTGCTACTTTAGCTTTATTCTCTGCAGCTTTCCCTTTGTGTCAGCTTACATTGCACCTTTTTTCTTCATGGAACTGCTTTGTGTATTGCCATTACTTTAAGAAATAGTTAATGTTGATCATTAGCATTCTATTTACAGTTATACTTGAGCTCTTCCCAGGAAAGTCCTGTGTAAATCAGACAAATTTATGAACTTATTCATGAATTGTGAGAACAAATGTTAACTTAATAGTCATCATGATTGTCTGTATTCCTGCACTGTATTTTTTGATTCTTGCAGTGTAGACTCCTGTCTTGTTCTCAGGGGAAAAAGCTCCTTATGAATTCTTTCTAAGATTGTCTAAAAGATTCAGGCTTTCCATTAATCTAACCAGTAGAATATAAAGATCACAGAATCTTTGGAATTTTCTCTCCTCATAATTGGACAGTCTTTTCAGAGCTTGTCACTTGAGCACTGTCTTTTTTTTAAAAGTTAATTTTACTTAGTAGTTTCTCATTAGATTGGTGTAAAATAATGTGTGCAAGTATGTATAAATAATTTTTTCCCCACCGAAGTAATGTTTCCTTTAATAGTTCCAAAGAATATTCACATTCAGGGCTTTACTGAAAGCAGATTCCTTTTCCCAAGAGTTAGAGTTACCAAGTTTTCATGTTCAAGAATATGGGCACTCACCATGGATTCAAAAAACAGATAAAAGGTATAGTCTCATTGATCAAATTAAACTTATTTTCAGTCTTCAAGTTTTCTTAAACCCTTTGTAATTAGAACCAATAAATGGTTTTTCATATAAAAAAGTAATCCATTATGTTTATAGCGGCATTATTCACAACAGCCAAAAGGTAAAAGCAGCCCTGGTGTCCACGACCAATGAATGGATGAACAGAACATGTTTCAGATATGCAATTAACAGAATACATACAATGGAGTATTATTCAGCCTTAAAAAGGAAGGAAATTCTTACACTTATTACAACATGGATGAACTTTGAAGACATTGTGCTAAGTGAAGCAAGCCAGTCACAGAAGGACAAATATTGTATGATTTACTTTCATGAAGTACCTAGAGTAGTCAGCTTCATAGAGACAGCAAGTACAATAGTAGTTGCTTTACTTTTTACTGTAAGCAGTGCTGCAGTAAGCAGTTTTGTACAGTTTGCTGACACGTGCAGTTATACATGTATGATAACTTCCTATGTATGCAATTTCTAGGTATGTGCACTTAGTTTTTAATAGATACTGTCGGATTGTGTTCCTAAGAGGTTTCTCTAATTTATATCCCTGCAAACAGTGTTATGAAAGTACCTGTTTTCTTATATTCTGGGTAAAACCTAGGTATTATTAAAATTTTAGATCTTTGTGTTACATGGTACCTTTTTTTTAAAAAAAAGACAGGATCTTGCTTTGTTGCCCAGGCTGGAGTGCAGTGGTGTGATCATAGTTGACTGTAATCTTGAACTCTGGGCCTTAAGTTTTTTTGTAGAGAATGGGTCTACCCCTGCGTTACTCTGACTGGTCTCAAACTGCTGGCCTCAAGTGATCCTTCTTCCTTGGCCTCCCAAGGTACTGGGATTACTGGTGTGAGTCACTGGGCACCTGGTCATGGTAGCATATTTTTAAACTTTGATTTTCAGAATTTTGTGTGAAATCGAGCAACTTTTTTGACTGTGGTTACTGTGTCTACCATTTGTATGTGGGCGTGTATTTTTAGAGAACTTCCTATTCAGGTATTTTGCCTGTTTTTTAGCAGGGCATATGTCTCTTTTGGTTTGTAAGAACACTTTGTATTTTTAGGAAATAATTTCTCAAGTGTTAGAAGTATTTTTTTCTTCACTTGTCTTTTGACTTTATATTTTTCTATACAGAAGTTTTTTTTTTTTTTTTGGAGACAGAGTCTCACTCTCTTGCCTGGAGCGAGTGCCGTGGCGTCAGCCTAGCTCACAGCAACCTCAAACTCCTGGGCTCAAGCAATCCTACTGTCTCAGTCTCCCAAGTAGCTGGGACTACAGGCATGTGCCACCATGCCCGGCTAATTTTTTCTATATATATTTTTAGCTGTCCAATTAATTTCTTTCTATTTTTTTTGGTAGAGATGGGGTCTCGCTGTTGCTCAGGCTGGTCTCGAACTCCTGAGCTCAGAACGATCCGCCCACCTCGGCCTCCCAGAGTGCTAGGATTACAGGCGTGAGCCACAGCGCCCGGCCTGCAGCTGAAGCTTTTTCTTTGATGCTTCCCTTGTCCTGTCTTCCCATCTTCACTCTCACACTTCCTCTGTTTACTGAATACCTTTAAAGGAAGCATGATTTGTTCTACTTCTGGGGCACAATGATGATCTCAAATAGAGGCTGCCTGCCTTCTTTTAGAAAACTCTATAAAATCAGAATAGAGGAAACATGGTGACAGTATGAAACGGAAGATCAATCCAGGAAGCCTAGTAAATCTTTGTCGTACTGGCTGTGACTTACAAAATAGAGGAAATCTCTTGCAATTGGTTTCTGAACTATTGAAACCAAGCTATTCGATCACCAGAAGCTGCATAGCGCTACGAATTTTTGAGATCTGATCATGTGCATATTAGTCAGGATGTCAGCAGGAAACAGATGGCACATTCAAATTAGAATAATTCAAGGGAGTTTAATAAAGGGACTATTTACAAAGATGTGGCAGGGAGAACTCCAGGGCTGTTTGTACCCCTGAAGGGGTGAGTGGACAGAGTGATTATAGA
>CAUYSK010101323.1:0-12642 GCA_963575035.1 Avahi laniger
GCTAAAAAAAATTTTTAATTAAAAAAAAAGTATCACTAGGCAGTTCAGGTACTATCTAAACACTTTCGTCTTTCTTTTCTATGTTTCCTACCAACTGTCTTTCAACTCTCACTCTTAGCTCATAGCATAACTGTTAAGAGGGGCCTGAAACACAAAGAGGAAGTGAAGCTCAAAGAGTTAATTTTGCTGCATTCGCAGCTCTGGTGAAAGCCTATGGGCACAAGAAAGGAATCAAATGACCAAAATTGGATTTGGCCATTATTGGTGGCAGCCAGCCAGTCAGTTTCTAGATACTGCACTCAACCTGATCAGTCAATTAAAAGAAAATTAGCAGAAAAAGACTGAACACGTTACATTTTTTAAGGTCTAAATAGAAGGATACACACTTGATGTTGACTGGTTATCTCTTGGGAGCAGAGTGACAACAGAAGTCAAGTGGATATTTCTATTTTTCTGTTAAGTCTGAATATGTACACACATACTTTCATAATTCAAATTTAACATTAAATATTTTTAAGCTTAAAAAAGGGAAAACACATTTCTACCTTACTTTATTTTTGGAGCCAGGCCTCCCAACTTGGTCTAGTAACATAGCTATAGATGATGTCTCAGTTTTAGCAGAGATGAGTAAATGTTACCCTTTCACCACTAACAAATAATGACTTTCAGAGGAGAAAAAATCAAATCATGAACTCGAGGAACTAGAAGACAAAGTTATCAACTCATTTTTTTAAAAGTCAGCCACCATACCCCTCCTTCACTCAAGGGCCTAAACCGCGAAGGGACTCACTCTCTAAACATACTTTAAGCTTCAATACAAAACGTACGTAGGGCCTGAACGGTATTGTTCTCGCGGAATACACCGTTTTCTCCTGAAACCGACATTTTTACAAAAGCCTGCCTCGGGTACGGTCTTGGGCGGCCGCGGGACCCGTTTCGCCGGATTCCGCCCGCATTTCCCGAGGGCTGGGGGAAAGACGGCTTTCACCGGCCGCGCCCCCAGCCTGGACCCGGCCCCTGCGCCCCACCCGGGCCCCGCCCTCGTCACCTGACCCGCCAGCCCCCGCCGCGCGCCCCCTCAGCCCCGGTTCGGCGCAGCCACCGACCTGATGACACTGATGTGGAACTGGTCCTCGCGGAGGCCCCGCCAGGCGCCGGGCAGGAACTCCCTGCACCACAGATAAGCCCTGCGCCGCGTGCGGGGCTCGGGCTGCTCGTCGGCCGCCGGCGGCGGGGGCGGGGGCAGCGGCAGCGGCGGCGGCGGCGGCGGCGGCAACGCGAGCGGAGGCTGCGGGCCGCCCAGCTGCTTGGGCTCTAGGTCGCTGGCGGCGTCGCGCTGCTGCCCCACGCCAGGCGCCGGGGCCGCGCTGCCGCTGCCGCAGCTCAACAGCAGCCCGAGCGGCGAGGGTTCCGCCTCGCCCCCGGTGCAGAACTTGGTCTTCATGCTGGGCAGGCGGCCGAGGAGGCGCGGGCGGCCGCAGCGCGAAAGGGCGAGGCTCAGGGTCCGGCCGGGCGCCCTCCTGAGGAGGCCGGGCGGGAGGCGGCTCGCTGACTGGCCGGCCGGCGGGGTCTCCGCGCGGCGGGCTGCGGGCCGCGGCGGTTGGGGGCGCGCCAGGCGGGCGCGGAGCGGCGGACAGCAGCGGCGGCAGCGCGGGGCTGGTGCTGCTGGCCGCGGCGCTCGCTCCTATACCGCCGCCGCACGCGGAGCGCCGACCGCATCACAGCCCGCCCTCGCGCTCGCCGCTGATTGGCCGCTGCCCGCTGGCCCGGCGCATCACAACCGCCGCCGCCCTCGCCACGCCGCCTCCCCATTGGCTGCGGCGCCGGCCCCCGCCTCGGGCGCTGCGGCCCTGAGGGCGGGGCGGGGCGGGGCGCGGAGGCCTGCGCCCCCTGTCGCGGGGATGGAGGAAAGGGGAGCCAGGCTGGGGACGCTGGGACCCCGGCAGAGCCAGGCTGGGCCGAATGAGGCGGGGTCATGAGCCTCAGAGAGGCATTGGGAGCGGGAACTTTCCTTGGACCCCTCGGAAACCCGAGACGTCGGAGGCCCCTGGCAGGGGGCAGGCAGGAAACTGGCGTCTGGAGGCCGGCTTCTCTTTCCCCTGATCTTGGGTCAAGGCACCTCCGCCGGAGCCCCGTGGGTGTGTTTTGTAACATTTACCGGCGTCAGCTCTGCACTGTGCGAGGCGCGTTACGCCCTGTCCAACCCGAGCCGCAGGAATTATTATCCCTGGTTCAGCAACCGAAGCCCGAAAGGGGGAAGAGGTGACTGGTTCAAGACCACAGGGTCGGCCATGCCGAGCTGCACAGCCTCCTGCCGCGACCCAGCCCCACTCAGGCCCACTGCAGCCTCAGTTTCCCTGTCCGTGGTGCTGAGGACGCCAGGACCTAGAGGCTTAGAGCGGGAGGCCCAGGGATGACACGGGCGGGCCACCCCCATAGCGGGGCCTCACAGCCGCCCGGAACATGGCCAAAGGTGCCTGCCACCGTGCTTCTGGCTTTGTGGACACTGTCATCTCCCCCCACCCCAGGAGACAGCCGCGTGACCGTGACTAATGCACCTTTGCCCGGGGCTGGGGGCCAAGGGGCTCTGCTCTGGTTTGCCACACACTGACCCAACTCCTCTCCGGCCCCGCCGCCTCAGTCCTTTCTGGAAGCAAGTGGGCTACAGATAAATATAAAAATTAAAAATCCTATTTTATGGGACATGAGCTGGGACAAGAGGTTTCCCCAGCTGCCAAGGGCTTAGGAAATCCAGTTCCTGGCGCACGGGAAATGGCTCCTGTACAGGAATTTCACAGTCTGCCAGAAGCAAAATCTCCTAAAGAGTGTGTACTTCGCTGAACTTGCTCCAAGAAAAATTACCTTATTAACAAAGGATAAAAATGAAAAGGCTGCTGTGGAGACGGACCTGGGGAGCTGGGAGAGGCCTAGGCCTCTAGGATGGAGCGCAGCGAGGTGGGAGTCCCACTGCATGTTGAGAAATCAAGGGCTCCCTGGGAAGCCATTTCGATAAGGGAGCCAAGAACTTTGTCTAGAAGTACCCGACCACAGGGAGGTACACCTCGCCAATGGCCTGCCCCAGTGAGAGGCCCTTTGTCCCTCTGTCCCCTGGCATCCGTCTGGTAATATCAGAGGAATGTCAGAAATCTGGCAAGGATGAAGGGGTACTGCAAGTAAGGCGTGGGCCTCTAAAATTTGAAATAACTCTTTCTGGCAACTGCTGATTTGGAATGTGAAAACCCAGGGGCATCTTTATGGATTTGAAGTTCCCTGTGGGTTAAGATGTTGCCTCGTTAAAGATGTTGGAAAAGTTTCTGGGGCCCAAACCTTGAAAGAAAAGTGGAATGTGGGATATGTAGCTATGCTCTGGGACTACTTATGGGGTTAGGGTATGCAAGGACAGAGATTTTAACACAAAATGATGCTGCTCCAAGCTTTGATTTCTCTTCCAGGGACCTTGAGTCCCACATTCTAATTTGGGGGAAATCAGTGTCATTCATTCTAGAGGATAACCATCACCTCGGCCTTTGAGAAGCTGGAAACGCGGTGGTACAGGCAGTTTCCTGCCTCTGTCTCACTTTTTCTTTCAATAGTCACAGTTCTGCTCACTCTTTCTTGAAGGACGACTTTGGAGCATTTGAGGAAACACCAGGTGTACAAGATGGAGTTGATTTGTTTCAACCAAGATGGTTTGAGTGCTCAGAGAAGGCTGGTGTCTCAGAATGCAAGGTTGAATTTTAAGGATGTGACTTGGGGCTCATCACTCATGTGTCTGGGAGGGGCTTGGCCTCTTTCACCAAACCCTTCTCTCCTGACAGCTTCTCCTCACCCTTGCCCGCTTAGAGGCCACTCTGCCTGGGCCCAGCAAGGAGTCTACATGAACGGGGTATTAGCTAAAGCTCCTGCCCAACCAGTGATGTCACAGACCTTACGGAATCTTCACAAGAACTCCTGAACTCAATTCTCTTATCTCCATTTAATGGATCAGGAAACTGAGGCTTGGAGCGGCTAACAGACCACGCAGCTAGTGAATGGTAGAGCCCAGGGCTGGACTCAGGCGCTGGGCAACAGAGCTTGCCCCAGTACCATCCGAGAGTCCCACTCAGGGCTTCCGAGTCACTCTCCCAAGAATGGGAATTTTATTGGTCCAGCCTGTCTTGGAAAGCGCTGTCATCCGGCAGTGGCCAGCCCATGAATTGGCACTGTTGAGTCAGGTGCCCAGGCCTGGCGGAGTCAGCTGTAACCATGTTGCTGGTACCAAACATGGCAACCTAAGCAGTAGGGGCCGGAGAGAGGGCGGATGCCTTCAAAGGGGTAGCTATGGCAGGAATTCTGAAGTTAGGTGCAGCTCCCGTGATGCACATGTGAGTGTATAACACACATATGTACAAATCCATATTAACACACTTAACACACATGGCCCTTAGATGACTGGAGCCAAGGACTCCTAACTCAGGTGAGGGGTGTCTGGGGCCTTCCTGCCCAGGCTTCCTTGTCCCCCATACAGGCTTGTAGTTGGTCACATAGTCCTCCTCCACCACCACAAGCTGACCTTGGCCGCAGCCGAAGGACCACAGCCCCCACCAGGAGTGCCATATGCAAGTGCCCACTTTGAAGATGGTCCTGTGTGACTCAAGTTCTTTATTCATGTCACAAGCACACCTGCAGACACCTGTCCTCACCCCTGGGGAGCCTGCATTGCACAGTGGGGGAGAGCAGCAGCTTTGGAGTCCAGCAGAGTGGGTTCAAATCCTGCCTCCACCGCTTCCTCGGTGTGTGCCCTCAAGCAAGCCACTCACCTTTGAGCCTCACTTTCTTTGTAAAGTGTGCTTAACAGCCACCCGCTAGGGGGTGGATCATGAGGATTAATGAGATAAAGCATAAAAAGTGTTTCCTATGGTGCCTAGCCCATAGGAAATAGCAGCTATATATATTACACGTTTGCTCCCTAAATACCCACAGTCCCTGTGGAAGGTGGAGCAATTATATCTGTTATCACGTCCATCTGGTAGTTATGGAGACAGACCTGCAGGGGCTGGGTGACAACTGAAGCCTCTTGGCTGAGGAGAGGGATGAGGCAGGACCCTTTCTTCCCAGGTGTCCTGGCCCCCTGCCCAGGCATCCATAGGGTACACAAGACGTCTCTTGCTGGCCCATCCTCAGCGCAGCCGATCAGGGCCCCCAGCTCAGCATGGGAGTGGGCAATCCCACCCAAAACTGCTGGGGCAGACACGGAGCTTGTCACGTAGTAATGCTAAAATAATAGGTTTTGTAGGAAAGGATACTCAACAATTCTGTCCACAGAAGTGGAGGGGAGCCTCCCTGATGGGGCATTTGAGCAGGGCTTGGAAAGACTGCAGTGTACACTCTGATCACCAAAATGTCGATAGGTGCCCAAGTGGACACAACTTGCAGAGAAATTTCCTATGACAGGCACTGGCCCTGGGGAGAGGTGGTTCTATTAAAAATTCTTTTCTTCTGGAGCAAAAGAGAAAATTGTCCAAAAGCTCTGTAATTGATACTGAATTCTGAGAGCAGACTCAGAGAATGTGGGTAACGGGATGGAAGGAGATTGGGGAGGTCCCTCGCTACTCCATTTCCTGCTGACTGGTTCCTCTGCTCTGGCCCGAGGGGTCAGAAGAGGGAGTTCCCAGGCTCACTGGGCAGACCAGGGCCCTCCCCAGAGCTCAGAAGGGTCCACCCAGGGGCCCCAGTGCCACAACTCCAGCTGCAAGGGCTATTCCAAGAAAGGGCTTTGTGAGGTGGCCTCCCCCAAAATGGAGGGACCCATTGTCAAGCACCTGGGAAAGCTCTGAGCCCTGTACCTGCATCCAGCATCTTTGAAGTTTTCCAGCCAACAGTGAGGTGAGCGTCATTAGCACCTCCTCCCAGGCCAGAAGGGAGCTTCACCAGAAGGTGAAACCATTTGTCCAAGGCCTGCAGGAACTGGGGACCCCACCCAGGACCCCATCCAGGGGAGCTTTGTCCTTAATGTCTTTCTGCACCAAAAGCACCTTTGGCCCAGGAAGCACTAGACACTTGACACAGTGGGAGTTCCCTCAAGGGCTGGAGAAGCAGAGCCCCACCACCCCCTCCCAGGCTGCACCCAGGACCAGGCACTCTAGTTCTGAGACTTAAAATATTGATGAGCACACAGAGAGGCCACTGGGCTGAAACCCTACCTGCTCAAGATTGGGTTACGGCCCCAGCTAGCCGAGTGACACGGAGGGAGTTGGGCCTTTGCTGAGTGGCCAAGTTTAGCCCCAGCCCAGGAAGCTCTGCCACCGAGGGGCTGGGCAGGCCCAGCGTCTTCCTAGAGGTCTCTGAGCCTGAGTGTGGTCAGCTCAGCACCCACAGCTGGGGCCTAGGGCCCAGAGGGCTCCCTGGAGCAGGCGACTAGAATGCCTGTGTGTCCAGTGGATGGGGCAGGTACTCCCCCACCCCATTTGCAGCAAGATTTTTATTATGGGTAAAAATCTGTCTTTGGAGGCCGTGCCACCATCCTCTGTGTGGCCGTAGACAAAGCATCTACCTTTGTAAACCAAACTTTCTTCGTCACCAAATGGAGATCATTGGTCCTACTCTACAAGGTTGTTGGGGAGATTCACTGAAACCAGCAGGGAAAGGGCCAGGCACAAAGCCAGGGCCCCTCGAGGGTGTCTATGCTCTTCTACTTACTGTTAGCTACATTCCCAGAGGCTGGCACAGGGCAGCCATCACCCGCGAGCGTGGCCCTGCGGCAGTTCATCCCAGGTGCCAGCAGGAAGGCACATCCTGAAGGAGCTCTGGCAGTGTGCAGAATTCTACCAGGGCCTGGGGCCTTTTCTATTCTTTGAGGCTCCTGGCACTTTCAAAAATAAAGAAATATCTCAACAAGATTACCAAAACTGGGGCATATTTGAAACACTTAAATTGAACAAGCCAATGCTTTTAACATGTGCAGAAGTCCCATTCAAGATAATTTTGCTATGCTCAAGCTAATAGAAGAATTAATTAAAAATAATAATAGTGGTTTATAGAGCACCTTAAGTGGTATGGCGTGAGGAACATCTTTCAAGCCTGACAGTGTATCTCTGTGGTCCTCTGATTATCCTTATTTAGAGATGACATCATATCCCAATCTGAGGCCCTTGGGGCACATGAGGCCCTGCTGGGGTCCTGTAGTAGAACCTGGGCATCTACCCGATGACTGTCCTCTACTGGAGGTAATCCCTTGGGACCCGAGAGTGCCTTTCTTGTGTCCCCATAACATGTGTTTCGAGTCAGGCCATCTAAACTTATTTTCCAGAGTTGGTGAAAACCTGCTTTGTGGTTTTGTGCCGTGAGCTTGCATTGCTTTTGAAACACAATACATGCAATTCATAGAAAGATCCCAGTTGTGATGGGCTGAGAGGCAGTGGGGACCTGGGTTCAGGCACTGCACCCCGACTGCCCACTGCACTGGTTCCCCATCTCCTCGGTCGGCCCTGGCCCCTGCAGGCTGGACTTCACCTGGTGGCCTTGGGAGGGCCCTCTCTTCTGCAGAGGACCGCTTGTACAAGTGGGTAAGCTGAGGCCCAGGGCACGGGCAGGGCCTATTCCATTCTCTATTCTCCCAGCCCAGGGTCTGGCTGGGATGCTTCCCCTCCCAGGGGCACTTGCCATCCCTGGCCTGGATGCCAAGAGACCTCTGAGGGGCCCAAGTGCCCTCACCCCCTCTCCTAACTGACAAGGAAGCAGGGGAAGTGGCAGCCCGCATTCCCACCCCGGCCTGTAGAAGCCACCACAGATCGGTGGGGCCTCGTTGGCAGCCCCTCCGTGTGACCTTGCCCGGTCCCGAATTTCTAAGCATTCTAGCCATCTCATGGGGCAGAGGGGGCCCAGCGGCGGGCGGGGGCGACCTTGGAACATCCTGCTGGGCCCAAGGAAGCACAGGCCCGACCCTCCTCCCCCAGCGCCACTACGGGCCGAATTCCAAGGCCAGCCGCTGCCCAGCAGAGCAGGAAACCGGCCGGACAGGATTCCAGCGGCCCCCGCCCCCGCGGGAGCCAGGCCGCCGGGGAGGAGGGGGCGGCGCCCCGGGGGGCTGGCGCGGCGCCGCGGGCCTGGGCAGGGAGGGGCCCCCGGCCCCCCAAGTCCCTCTGCGGCGCAGCCGTACCGTGGCCAGCTGCAGGGCCTCCCTGCCCTACAAGACCCCCTTCTGGGACCTGGCGGGGAGTTCGCGTTGGGGGCAAGGCTAACGGTTTAACATTCTTCCTTCCTCATAACTTGATGAAGCTGCTTTTGCAGTTAGAATTTGTATCTACAATGCTAATAACAATAAACCGCCCCGGGCGCCAGGTGGAGGGGAAGGGAGACCCTTGACCACCAGCAGCTGGAGACAGGGCAAAGGTTCCAGGGCTGATCAGCTTCCCCAACCCCCCACCCCCACCCCAGGCAGGACTAATCCGGTTAAGGCGGATCAGGCAGGTCCTCCCCATCAAGACAGGGCTCCAGGCCAGCTAGGGACCCCTGCCAGTCCTCCCGAAGTCCCTGTGCCCTGGGGCTCACCCTCTCCTGCCTGTCAGCCTGTATCTGCTCAGCGAATGTGTAAATGAGTGAGTGACCCACGGGTAAATGGACAGAAGATTCCAGAGGTAGCCTAACGGCGTGCTGCCTGGCTCCAGTCCCAGCACCATTACTGGCTGTTTGACCCTGGACAGGTGATTATTGTCTCTGTGCCTCTATTCCTGGCTTGTAAAATGGGGACCATATTAGTATCTACTGCATTTGATTGTTAAAGGATCAAATGAGTGAAGCGCATGGAACAGAGTGTTACAAGAAACACATAGCCCAAGTGGTAAAAGATTAAACCCATCTTGCTCCAGGCTCCTCTCAGCAGTCTGTGACCTCAACATTCCTCCTGCATGACTCACGCAGCACGTTGCCTCTGTTACCTTGCCACCCCACCCAGGCCCTCTTCTGCCCTGCGCTGTCCCAGCACCAGGATACAGGGCCCTGACGTCGGTTCAAGCATCCCACCTCAGTCTGCCAACTCCTACGCTTAGGCCTCTCCTCCAGGACCCTCCCGGGCTGCAGTCTCCCAACCCCTCTCGCCCTCCACTCACTGGCCTCCCCACTTGCCCCCTCCAGCCTTTTCCCCATGCCCAGTATAGATCGGTCCCCTCATAAACACTGCCCCCTCACAGAGAGACTCTGTGAGGACCCCCACTGTCTGCATGCGTTCCTCCTTCCCGGGCACACCAAGAGAACACGGTTCCCAGCTCCCCACCCCCTTGTAGTAGTCTAGGACCATGTGACTCGTTATACAGGTCACTCCTCCCTCCTGGAGACCCTCCTGCCTTCTCTATCCCCTGTGTCTAACTAGTGGTAAAGGACGGCAGGAAGAAGCCTGGGCAGAATTACTAGTCTCAGGAAGCCTGGGTCCCTGAATCACCACATGGCCACCTGCCCACCGCCTAACAGGCTAACACGCCAGCGGAAGCAATACATGTCCCCTCAGGGCCGGGGAGGTTAAATAGCTGGTATGCCTTCCTCACTTTCTCTTACCCTTCCACAGTGACCTAGGAAGCTGCAAGATGAAGACAACAGCATCAGAAAAAGGGAGCCTGGATCTCTGTGTTACCACGTGGCGGAGAGATGCCTCGCCAGCACCACCTGCAAGGATTTTGTGTGCGCCAGAAACAGAGCTCGACCCAGGCTGACGGGGCAAGACTCTGTCTCCAAAGAAGCCAATTGGCTCTAGCGGTGAGGTTTGCCAGGCGAATACAGTAGAAGGACGGAGTGATATGTTAGTCAGTATAGACCAACTGCTATAACAAATAGCCCCCAAATCTCAGCTGCTGAACACCACAGGCTCTATTTCATCTCTATTCATAGATGAATAACTGCTCATCTATGAATTTGACTACTCTAGGGACCTCACATAAATGGTCACATGGTATTTGTTCTTTTGTGTCTGGCTTATTTCACTTCTCATGTTGTAGCACATGTCAGAATTTCCTTCCTTTTTGAGGCTGAATAATACTGTATTTTGTTTATCCATTCATCTGCTGATGGACACTTGCATTGCTTTCACCTTTTGGCTACAGTGAATAATGCTGCTATGAACACATGTGTGTGCAAACATCTACTCGAGTCCTTGCTTTCATTTTTTCCGGGTATGTACCCAGAAGTGGAATTGCTGGATTACATGGTAACTTGTTGTGTAATTTTTTGAAGACACACCACCATATCGTTTTCTATGGTGGTGGCATCGTTTTTCCAGCAATGCACAAGGGTTCCAATTTCTCACCAACACTTATTTTCTTTTTCTTTTTTCCTTTATTTTTGAGTTAGAGTCTCGCTATGTCACCTAGGCTGGAGTGCAGTGGCACGATCATAGCTCACTGCAACCTCAAACACCTGGGCTTGCGATCTTCCTGCCTCAGCCTCCCAAGTATCTGGGACTACAGGTGTATGCCACCATGCCTGGCTAATATCTTACAAATTTTTTATAGAGATGGGATCTCACTATGTTGTCCAAGCTGGTCTTAAACCCCTGGTCTTAAGTGATCCTCCTGCTTGGCCTCTCAAAGTGCTGGAATTATAGGTGTGAGCCACCACACCCAGCCTCCTGTTTTGGGAGGTTTTTTTGTTTTCTTTTTAATAATAGCCATCCTATTGTGCTTATTAACCATTTGTATATTCATGAAATAAACATGTAGGCATGACACAGTACCCTTGTCTCTCCTATCTTTGACTCTCACTCCATCACCTTGTCCCTGTTTCATCTTAGATACCACTTGTGATGAGATTTCCCCCTTCATAGATCAACTTGTTTGGGTTTGGAGTGGAGCCCTCCAAGCCCTGTGCTCACACGTCTCAGGTGAGGAGGCTTTGGGGCAGTTTGCCAAGCTTCTACCTCCTTCAGTCACTCCTGCCTTTTCTCCCTCCAGGGGGCAAGTTTCCAGAACTAGGTACCCGTCGCCATGTTCTGCAAGCCCCTGCTGGACCCAGAGGTGCCAACTGGCCATATCTCTCCTGGGGCTGCTGCATTGGCTTGGGCAGGATTCTTTCTGCCCCCACTGTGGTCCCCAACCCCCAGGCCTCGGACCGGTACCAGTCCATGGCCTGTTAGGGACCAGGCCGCAGAGCTCCAACGCCCCCTCACCCTCATCCATGGAAAAATTGCCTTCCATGAAACTGGTCCCCGGTGCAGTGCTGAAAAGTTGGGGACCGCTGTGCCCCTGGGAGTTGCTGGTAACCACAACACTGTCTATGAAGAGGCAGGCTTGGGCCTCACCCAGAACCCACGGTCTTCCCCAACCTCCTCCTTCTCTGTTCTCCAACTGGCACCTGGTTCTTCCCTGGGCTTCTAATTTGAAAGAGGTGCAGCTCTCCCAACCTTCTCCCCACCCTCATTCCTCTCTCCATTGCCTCCCTTTCCCAAAGAAAGAAATTCCAATCCTATAAAAGACAAAGCTCCTTTTTAATTTAAAATTATTTTTTCTTTTATTTATTTATTATTTAGAGACAGAGTCACACTATGTTGCCCAGGCTAGTCTTGAACTAGTCTGGATTAGGACTTCAAGCTGGGATAGTGGGCATGAACCACTGTGCCTGGCCCTAAAATGTTTTTTCGTTTTTGTTTTTATCTTCTTTTTTTTTAAGAGATGGGGTCTCACTCTGTCCCAGGCTGGAGTGCAGTGGCATGATCACAGTTCACACCTCACTGCAGCCTCCATCTCCTAGACTCCAGGGATCCTTCCGCCTCAGCCTCCTGGGTAGCTGGGCCCACAGGCATGTGCCACCACACCTGGCTATTTTTTTAATATTTATTTTTCGTAGAGACAGGGTCTCTCTCTGTTGCCCAGGCTGGTCTCGAACTCCTAGGCTCAAGCGATCTCCCCACCTTGGCCTCCCAAAGTGCTGGGATTACAAGCATGAGCCACTGTACCCAGCCCCTAAAATGTTTTTTTCTTCATCAAAAAAATTAAAAGAAATTCACTGTAGAAAATGTGAAAATACAGAAAAGCAAAAGGAGAAATCCTACCAACCAGACATCACCGTGGCCACTGGGGGTCTGCTCCGCCTCCTCCCAGTCTCTCTGGGTGTAGGGTTTTTGGGTAATTTTGAATCCTGCCCTTTTTTCCCTTAAAATTATATTGTTGCGTCAATAAAAGCAGATGGACTAATGGAGAGATACAGGAATGGGGGCACGGATAGGGTCACGCTGCAGCAGTTACAGTAGAATGCTAACTGTAGATTCCAGGAGGAGAGAATATGGCGTGCACTGCTCAATTCTTTCAAATTCTCTGTGGGTGTGAAAATTTTCACAAGAATGTGGAGAAACAATTGGATTGTGAACATATGCATGTCTTGCGAACCAGCAATTCCACTCCTGCGTATACACCCCATAGAAATGAGTGCTTACGTCCACCAAAATCCATGTGTGCATGTGCCTGGTATCCCTATCATTTATTTATTTATTTTGAGACAGGGCCTCGCTCTGTTGCCCGGGCTAGAGTGCTGTGGCGTCAGCCTAGCTCACAGCAACCTCAAACTCCTGGGCTCAAGCCATCCTCCTGCCTCAGCCTCCCAAGTAGCTGGGACTACAGGCGCTCACCAAAACACCCAGCTAATTTTTCGTTTCTATTTTTAGTTGCCCTGCTAATTTTTTGT
>CAUYSK010101324.1:0-23789 GCA_963575035.1 Avahi laniger
CTGTCCAATTAATTTCTTTCTATTTTTGGTAGAGATGGGGTCTCGCTCTTGCTCAGGCTGGTCTCAAACTCCTGAGCTCAGAACGATCCGCCCACCTCGGCCTCCCAGAGTGCTAGGATTACAGGCGTGAGCCACAGCGCCCGGCCAGATGCTTACTTTCAAATAAAGATATCTCTGTAGTGTGCAAAGGATGTTGTTTAATAGCATTTTTACCTACAGTAGAACTTTCAAAATTGGAGTCAATCCTCTCAAACCCTGCCAGTGCTTTAGCAACTGAGTTTATGTAATATTCTAAATCCTTTGTTGTCATTTCAAAAATGTTCACAGCATCTTCACCAGGGGGATTCCATCTCAAGAAACCGCTTTCTTTGCTCATCCCTAAGAAGTAACTCCTCATTTGCTAAAGTTTTATCATAAGATTGCAGCAATTGGCCGGGCGCGGTGGCTCACGGCTGTAATCCTAGCACTCTGGCTGAGGCAGGAGGATCACTGGAGCTCAGGACTTTGAGATTAGCCTGAGCAAGAGCAAGCCTTCGTGTCCACCACAAATAAAAAAATTAGCCAGCATGGTGGTGTGGGCCTGTATTTCTAGCTACTCTGGAAGTTGAGGCAAAAGGATCACTTCAGCCCAGGAGTGTGAGGTTGCTGTGAGCTATGATGACACCACTGCACTCTAGCCAGGGCAACAGAGTGAGACTCTGTCTCCAAAAAAAAAAAAAAAAAAATTTAACTGTAAAACAGGCTTGGGTTGGGCCTTAGGAGAAGAAGATCCTGTTTTCATAGGAGATGACAGCTCCATGGGACACCTGCAGACCTTCTAACGGGACAAGATGTGGAGGTGGAAGACAGAGATATTGATGACCCTGATCATGTGTAGGCCTACGCTAATGTATGTGTTTGCATTTTAGTTTTTAACAAAAAGTTTAAAAAGTAAAAAAATTAAAAATTTTGAAAATAGAAAAAAAGCTTATAGAATAAGGATATAAAGAAAGAAAATACTTTTGCACACCTGTACAATGTATTTGTATTTTAAGCTAAGTGTTATTATAGAAGAGTCAAAAAAAAAAATCCCTGAAGTTTACTAAGGAAAAAAGTTACAGTAAGCTAAGGCTGCTTTACTTAAGAAGAATATTTTTATAAATTTAATGTAGCCCAAGTCTACAGTGTTTATAAAGTCTACAGCAGTGTACAGCAATGTCCTAGGCCTTCACATTTACTCACCACTCACTCGCTGACTCGTGCAGAGCAACTTCCAGTCTTGCAAGCTCCATTCACGGCAAATGCCCTATACAAGTGTGCCTTTTTTTTTTTTTTTTAAAGAGTCTTGCTCTCTTGCCCCAGCTAGAGTACAGTTCGCATCATCGTAAATCACTACAACCTCAAAATCCTGGGTTTAAGCAATCCTCCTGTCTCAGCCTCCCAGGCTGGGACTACAGGTACCATGCCTCCATGCCCAGCTAAGTTTTCTATTTTTTGTAAAGACAGGATCTCAGGGTCTCGCTCTTGCTCTGGCTGGTCTTGAACTCCTGACTTTAAGCAATCGTGCGACCTTGGCCTCCCAGAATGCTAGAATTACAGGCATGAGCCTCCATGTCTGGCCCCATTTATCTTTTATACAGTATCTTTACTGTATCTTTTCTATGTTTAGATACACAGACCATACTGTTATGTTACAATTGTCTGTAGTATTCAGTACAGTACCAGATTATACAGGTTTGTAGCCTAGGAGCAACAGGCCACACAACATAGTCTCGGTGTGTAGTACGCTACACCATCTAGGTTTGTGTAAGTGCACTATGATGTTCACAAGACAAAACTGCCGAAAGATACATATCGTAGAAAGTATCCCCATTATTAAGCGGTGCATGACTGTATAAGCTTCAATCATCTGACCTTTTTCAAGTCTCACATTTTGTACATACATATGCACAAAATTAAAATGGCTTTTCTCCTGCTAATCTGTCCACTGTCAGTTTATTTCATAGACTCAATTACCTTTCAGAAGGCAGACAGAATGCTTTCCCTCCCCTACAGTAACCTGCCCTATGCCGCACAGCCTGGAAGTGGCAGGGCCAGAACGAGCATTTACACCACGCAGTCTGACTCTGAGTCCACTGCCTTAGCCACTGTGCTCTGCTGCCTCAGGTGGTGTTAAAAGCTGCCTAGGCAAATTCAAGCCCTGGAGACTCCTAACCCAGTGCGGCTTCCCTCTGCGTCTGGGTATCCAGAGACCTCAGGGGCCCAGAGCCAGCCTCTACCTGTAAAGTGAAGAATCTCCGTCCACTGTTTGCAGATATAGATCTGGACATCTGTGCCCCCGAGGGCCAGGTAGGTACCGCTCTGGTCAAAGATCAGTGACTTCACCTAGGAGAACCAGAAAGACAGTTTACACAAGGGGAACAGAAACTACGGGGCAATTGGGGATTAACAGATGCAATTTAGATTAATTCAGTAAATAATCAACGAATGAAGAGAAGCAACAGAGAGAGCTGGGGAGGAGGGGGGCACACCTCAAAATTGTTATCCAGCTGCAATGTCTTAAAGTTCTTAAGCTTGCGCAGATCCCAGAGCTTGACAGAGGAGTCGTCCGCTGCTGTAGCCAGGTAGTAGCCATTCTCCGAGAAGGCAATGCTGGTGATGGGGCCTGAGTGGCCAGGGAAGTTGGCCACATTGGTGCGCTCCTACAGTTAGGAGGTGGGTAGTAAAATACATCACCCCCTGACCATGAGAGGAAGAAAATGGGGCTCACCAAACACCTGAGAAGTCCTCCTTTGTCCTTCCAGGAAGAACCACAAGGAACAGCACGGGTAGATGGCCAGACCCAGGACCCCCTAGATCACACCCATCACATCGTACGTGCAGAGCTGCTATCACTCCACCCTTGGGACATGCCTAGGGCTAGGTGTCAGAAGCACCTAATCAGCAACACATCTTCACGAAAGCATGCGTTCCCTCTGACCTGGGCCTCAGATGTAGGCCTTCCATGTCCTACCTTCAAGTCCCAGATCTTGATCTGAGAGTCCATTGTTCCTGTTCCAAAGATCAGTCCGTCAGGGTGGAACTGTGCACAGGTGAGAGCTGTGGACAAGGGGAGATGGACCTGAGGTCAGAGCCCACCCAGGAGACGCTAAGAGCAGTAAAGGTAGGTTCCCTATTCTTCACATTACACGCTGCGCCCAGTGCAAAGCCTGGCACTAGGCAGGGACTGGTGGCAAATGTATATTTAGAAGAAAAAAGGAGCAAAATGACTAAATAAAAGTAAATGATAAATAGCAAACAAAAGAGCCCAGCACTTCTGAGACAACTTACAGCAGCCAGAGGTCTCATCTGTCACCTTGGTGAGCACGCGCCCTGTCTGGATGTCAGAGAAAGCCCAGTACTAAAAAGAAAAGAGACAATGGAGCCAGTGAGAAAGTAGGTCCCAGGCTCTGGTAGCCCTTTGGGAAGGCAAAGTCGGTTTGGGGAACCCTGGCAAAGCTATTGCCTCCCAACAAAAAGAAAACCTTCTCCATTGAGGCTCTGGGGAACCGGATGGTAAGATGTCCCCTCCTCCCAGGATGTTTAAACTTGGGAATCCACAGGCCTCTTCAGGGCCCTGACTAGGACCGCACCTGGTCATCAGAAGAGCTCAGGAGATAGTCCCCAGTGGCGTGGAGGCTGAGGCCTGTCACAGCGCTCTCATGTGCCCGAACAACCTGTACACAGGAGGCATTCGGGACCGACCAAATCCTGATAGTGGCATCTGGGGAGGCAGAAAACACCAGGTCCTAAAAGGAAAGCAAAGAGGCAGAATATGAAAGACAGAAAAGAGAGATGGACAACAACAATCTTACAAAAGGGAACTGGGGATGGCCACAACTACCAACAACTGCTCCTCCTTTCAACCTTGCCCTTCCTGGAATCACCTATCCATACATGATGCTGAGAGGGCCCATGGCAAATGCTATTAAAATGATAACTCCAATGGCATCAGGCCTTGCCATCTAGTGGTAAGAAGGACAACTGCAACGGAAAGCAACCTCCCAACCCATTTTTACGACTGAAGGAGAAATGTGACTAGCATAATTGAGGAAGCGTATTTTCTTTTATTTAATTGAAATTTAAATAGCCCCACATAGCTAATGGCTATTGTACTGGAAGGCACAGGTCTGAGCAACACTGGGACCGAAAGGGGCAAATTAATTATGTGAGCTCATATTTCAGTGCAACCCACATTTATGAATTTCAGGGGCAAATCAATTTTCCAAAAGACTTGGAGCAGGTAAAGAATTTACACAGTGTCACTAACCAATTATTTTGGCTAGTTAAGACATAAAAGCCATAAGGTAAAAACAACTATCACCTCTCATCAATGTGATTTCATAAGAGATGTTAACTATTAACACCAAGTAAGCAGGAAAATAGTGCTTTTAATTTAAATAAATTTAGTTTTATGGAAAATTCACCATGTTATTCTTTTATTTCTCATTTCTCTAAGGTCCAAGCCAAGGGCAAGGCTGACTGTCTGGGAAGCACTGATCAGACCCAAGCTGTTATAGGCCTAAAACTCAAATCCCGTAATATCATTATTCTGGTCTCACGAGTTACCTTTACCCTATAAATCAGAGGTTCTCTTTATTTGTAACCCACACCGCTTTCAATGGTCAACATCAAGTTTTTATCACCTCCACCCTTAAGAATCATGGGAAAGCAAACACATCTGTCCTCCTCAGATATTTGTGACTCAAGATTACGTTGAGCTTTGTCTTCTGTAGCTTGCATTATCAGCACTGTAAGGTGGTTTTTTTTTTTACTTTCCCTAATATAAAACATTTCAATGGATATGCTTTGTCAAACCATCCATTTCCTTTCTTCCCTCGTCTGAAGACCCCTGATTTAGGAGGTCCTACGCAGAGTAGAGGGCAATCCCCATGAGTCCAAACAGAGGCCCTCTAAAGGCCCTCTCTCAGGAGTCAGAGCTCCTTCTCAGCTCCATGTCACCAAGGAGACAGCAGCGGACTGGGGGATGGTTAAGGGACCACTGTTTTCGGAAACAGGGCTCAGGAAAGAGGGACCAAAAGTAGCTGGGAGAACCCCTTACCTGGGAAGGGTGAAACACCACACTGGTGACCTTCTTGGTATGGCCTTTGAGGGTGGCCAGGATTTGCTCAGAACTCTTATCAAAGACAACGACATTTTTATCTGCCCCACCTGGAGAGGACCCAAATGAGAACAAAAAATGAGTCAGGCCTACCCAGGCACGTTTGCTGAAGAAGGGACTTTTGTCCCCAGGCCCATGAAGAGGACAAGGAGCATGAACCTTTCTCTGCTGCCCCTCCCCATTTTGGCCTGCTGGGCCAGGCCCACACTCTTACCAGTGAGGATCTTGTTGGTGTCAGAGGGACAGAGGTCCAGGGCAAGGATCCCGGGAATGCTGGCACTGTGCAAGCCCTTTGCAGAGACAGCCACACCAAACTCTGTCACAGCCAGATCACAGCAGGCCACACAACTCCCCGACTGCCATCCCTGGTCACCCATCCCCTCAGAGTACTAAGAGTTGCTTCTACTCCTTAACCATCCCGCTTGGCTTTCTGCCTGGATATGGTCACTCCCTCCTGCATTACTGGGACCCAGAGCTCGGCAGGAGAGGAGCTCTAACAACTCAGCAGCCCAAGCGACAAACAGGGCCAGAGGGCCTGGACAGCTTTCCACTCACTGCTCTCCATGCTGGCCAGCCCCACCCCAGAAACGGCAGGGGAGGGCCTGACTCCAAGTTAGTGGGGACTCGGCCACTCACCACATGGGATGCCACCTGCCGGTATTTGCTGAGCTCTTCTGGCTTCACCAACTCTTCAGGCACAGTCTTGCCCCTCTGATAAAATGAAAATGCCCCCCAAGGAAAGCAGCAATAAATATAAGATTCAGCCACCCCTCTTTCTCTTAAGGGGTCAACTGCCTCCCACCAGGCCAGCACTCTGTTGGCTCCAGAAGAGGACTCACCTTCTTACGCTCCGTGGTTAGCACGGTGGCCTTGTCTTGAAGCTGGGGAGGAATAGGCACAATGTGAGACCAATTATCTTGCCAGGACGATGACACATTGGAGGATGGTCACATCTGTGCTTTCACAAGCATCACCAAGAACTTGTTACCTGACAACTTCTATGCTAAAGGCTTACATACATTATCTCTCTTACTTTCACCCCAACTTTAGAAGGTGGGTGTTGAAGACCTTATTTTACAGCCCAGGAAACAGCCTCAGAGAAGCCAAGTCACTTGCTCAAGGTCAAAGAGGTGATAAATAACAGAGCAAGGACCTGAATCAGGCCTGTGGCACTCCCACAGGTCTATGCCACCAAGATGAGAGCTCAGATGCACGTTGACAATCTGAACTGCTTGGAAAGATACCACCAGGCCCCACAAATGAGGATTCCATGTATAAAACAGAGCACTGGACTTAGATTCAGGAGCCCAGCTCTGCCTCTTCTGAGGTGTGTCTTTCATCTGTAAAATGAAGATGATAAATTCTTGTCCTATCTCCCCCACAAGAAAAAAACACAAAAACATAAAAAAGTGGTTTAATATCTTAATAACAAAGTAACTTAACAGCTTAATAACTTCATAGCTTAATAACAATAAGAGCACTTATTGTCACACTTATTAGTAATGAAATTATCTAACTTCCCACAAACCTATACAGTAGGTGCTATTATATTCTCAGTTTAGAAGCAAGGGAAATGAGACACAGAAGGGTTGGCTCAGTAAGCCAAGACCATAAAGCAGTGCCATCCAAATCCAAACCCAGGCAGTCTGGTCCCAGAGTCCCTGCTCTGCACCATCGTACTCTACTCTCAAATGTTGGGATTTTTAGTCACACTGGACTCAAGGCAGGTGGTGAAAAGTGAGGGCCCATCAGCATTCCCACCAAGTGACAACAGGACTTACCTTCTGGATAATCTCAGGGGTCATTCCCACCAGCTCACCCAAATCCATCGGCTCGCCTGCACCCTGAAGAGAAGAAAGGTGAGGGTGAGAGGCACAGAGTGCCAAAGACACGCACATAAGGAGAGCTCCATGGGCCACTGCACACAAAATGGGCTGCTCCCAAGGGAGGGGGGACACTCACCACAACACTTGGCTGGGAGCTTGGTACCGCCTGGGGCACAATGAGACCAGCTTGTGGTTTCAGAGTAGCCAGAGCTGAGAGAAAAGATAATGTCAGAAATGGGATATCACAAAGCAGGACCAGCCCAGAGTTGGGGATAGCAGGGGAGAGGCAGCACCTTCTCGGGCAGCAGTGACTTCCTTGGTGAGACGGGCAATGACACGGCAGGCAGCATCATGCTGGTACAGAGCGTGGGACAGCTCTTGGCGGGTTGTCTGCAGCTGCTGGCGCAGAGTGAAGCTGTGCAGCATGACTGCATCCTGAGAGAGGGAAACATCACTGTGAGGTGGGGGCCGGGGGGCAGGGAGCACCCAGTACAATTGGCCCTTGAGGAGAGGATGCTGCCTACCGCACAGCCTGGACCAGTGTCAGTGACCAAGCGATATCCCAGTGACCCTGAATATGCCGGCAGACACTCCTGAACTCCTACCCCAGGCCGAATCTGGGGCACATAGCACCAGTAGGGGCCAGCTCTTTCCCATCCCCATCTTCTCTAATTTACCAGCAAATCACAGATGTCATGCCGTCACCTCTCTAAAAAGGGATAGTAACAGTGCTGCTGCTGCTATTTATTGATTGGCCTCGTTGTGTCAGCCACTGTGCCAGACAGTCCCACAAGATGTAGTCATTCTTTCATTATTTCTAGAGCACCTCCTATGTACCAGGTGCTGCTCTCAGTGCTGGGGATACACTGATGAATAAAACCAGTCCCTGATATCACAGTTTATACTCTAAATAATGCTCCATCCTTCCCACCCTCAAGTCCTCATCTAGTGATACATTATCTTCAAGTGAGGAAGACACTGATTGGTTCCCTTCCAGGAACTCACCCATTCATCTTGCAAAGCTTTCAGAATGGCCGGGATACTAGTGGCTGAGGGAGGCTTGGGCCGGATTGGGTGAGCAACTGCCAAGAGAGGGAAAGCGGGGATGAAGAACTGTAAACCAGGGGACTCTCCCCCACCACACCTCTTTTCCCTTTAGCCATTAACAGACCACTATCTCCTCCTCCAATGCACTGGCACCACCTGCCGTCCTCTCAGGCTCTGACCTAAGATGGCCCTAGACTAAGGTCAGCCAGTGGGCACCTTTGATGTCGATGAGCTGCTCCTCAGAGAGAGGCTGGTTGTTGATGGGGTCTGTACCATTCTCTGCAATGTACTTCTCGATGAGCCGCCGCTCGTAGACATGATTAGAGACAGGAGACACACACGGGTGCTCCGGTACTTCATTGGAGACTGTAGAGAAAAGGCATGCAGTGAGCTTGGGGTGAAGGGAGTCTGGGGTCTTAGGGATTCCTCACCTGCTATTAGCCCCAACAGGACCAGGCATCCTCACACTCAACTAACAGGAAGCAAGACATATGACACCAGGTCAGTTTTGTACTGGACCCAGAATGTTTCCCAGCTACATAACTAGCTTCTTTCTCCACCAGTCTCCTGACAGTCAACAGTAACTATTAACAACCACTGTGTGCCAGGGACCTAGAGAACAGCAGTCAATAATCCTTGCCCATCTCATTTTTGAACAAAGACGGTTGGGTACCCATTTTACTCCACAACAGAGATACACATGAACCCACTCCAATTCCTGACATCCATTTCAGTCTAGGTGATAATTCTCCTGGATAGATTATCAAAGAAATTATACAGTCTGAGAATCAATTTTCCTCCTGTACTCTCACAACACTAATCTATGACCTCAGATGTCGCGGGTTTCCCCCACACACCAAGCAAGTAGTCATTTAGCAGGAATACCAGCTGGGTGTCCTCCAATTCAATTCTGACACTACCTACCCAGAGGTAGCATCAGATCCCACAGATTGAGGGCTCAGTCCTAAAAGACTGCCCCCCATTTCACATACCAATCTTGAGCCCCAGGTTGTTTTACTTGTGTTTCTGAGATGACTGACTATAAATCAGAGTTCTTATGACCATTAATTTGCTAGCAGCTCACAAACCTCAGGGAAACACTTACATTTACCAATTTATTAAAAGAATATTACAAAGGATACAGATGAAGAGATGTATAGAGTCAGATATGGGAGAAGGGGTGTGGAGCCTCATGACATCCTCCAGGAACCGGTATATGGAAGCTCTCCAAATCCTGTCCTTTTAGGTTTTTATGAAGGTATCATTACAAAGGCATGATTGATTAAAGCACTGGCCATTGGCGATCAACTTAACCTTCAGCCCCTCCCTCTTACCCAGATGTTGAGGGGTCGGGATGAAAGTCCCAGCTCTCTAATCCTGCCTTGGTCTTTGGGGGTGACCAGCCCCCATCTTAAGCTAAGATAGGACTGCTGGCCAACAGTCAACTCATTAGCATTTAATCATTTGGAAGATTCCAAGGAGTGATGTGACAAACACTACAATAATATAAAACATTTATGTGGTACATTTGCATGGCACATTACTATGCGGTTTGCATGGCCCATTACTATGTGATTCGAAGCACGTTACCCACAGTAACTTACCCTCACAACAACCCCCGACAGAGGTATCATTTGCACACTTGCCTCCAGAGACTGTGCACCCCTTGAGGATAGGGATTACAGCTGGTCTCTGACTTCCAGTACAATGCAGATGCCCAGCAGGCACTTGGTAAACATCTAATAAATGAGTGAACAAGTGAATTGAGAGGAAGAACGGTGCTGGGGAATATAAAAAAGAGCTTCCTCAAGACTGAAAGGAAACGATGAATGTCAAAATACTTTGCAAATTGTAATTTCTTCAATGTGAGGCATTCCTTTTTCTGTTCATTTCCCTTCCTTCCTTCTCCTTTGGATTAATGGAGAGGTTCTGAGAAGAGAAGGAAGGGAATAGAAAAGGGGATGGGAAACTGGTAATCTGATGAAACAAGAAGGAAAAACACCTGTATGCCAAAATAAAATACCAAAAAGAAAGACAATAGAAAGCATGGAAAAAGCACAGATTCAGGGTCAAAGCCCCGTATCACCTAGCTGCGTCACACAGCTCTGCCACTAGCTGTGTATCCTTAGATAAACCTCACTCTTCCCGAGCCTTACATCCTCATCTGCAAAACCAGTATCTTTATTTCTCCTTTAGGGAATTCTTGTGAGGATAAAATGAGATCATAGACTTGGAAGCACGTCGTAAACCAGTAAGAGCTTTATAAATGTGCGCTGTTTTTATTACTCATACAGTGTGAGACCGGGAGCCAGACACCTGGCTTCCAGCCCTGTCTCTGCCTCTAACTCCCTGCGTGACCTTCGGAAATCGCAAAAGCTCCGACTATCCGAGCGAGACGTCAGACAACACTCAGTGTAATGCTCTCCATTTTGCAGATGGGGAAACTGAGGCCCAGAGCTTTGAGCCAGTTCACAAAGCCAAACGGAGGGTGACCCTGGACAAGCCCTCGGGTTTCCTGAGTCTCATATCAGAGCTGTTTACGCTGCACCAGCTCTGTCCAGAACTGTTTCCACTCTGTAAAACGAGGTGGTTGGCCTCAGTAATCCCTGTAACAATAAACCTGAGACACTGTAAACTGCGGAGCACTGCGCAAATACACCCCGCGCTGAGGATAGGACCCTCGTGCTGACAGTCCGCCGTTCTGCCGCTGGGGCGCCCCATTCCCGCCTTCGCGCCGCCCCGAGCGCCGCAACGGTCCGCACACGCTCCCTCTCCGCTTTCTGGCCTCCTGCGACCCGAGATCGGCCGTAGCCAACACTCACTGGAGCAGATCAGGGACATGGCGCCGCCGCCACGCTTCGAGGCGCCTCACACCGGGCTCGGGGACTAGCTTTTGAGCCTCCGCGAGCCACTTCCGGTTCCCCGCTGCAGCCGGGACGCTCCGCGGCGAGCTGGGAGCAGCCCCGCCGAGCGATGCTAGCGTAGCGCTTCACGTGGGAATGGGGCCGGTCGCGCGCTTCAGCCTGCAGCACCTAACGGAAACTGCCCTTTCCCAGAATGCAAGCGGGCAGGAAAGGGCCCGCCACGGAACACTCGGCCATTTCCGGATTGACTCGGCTCCTTCCGTAAAGCGAGGTGGGCGGGGAAGAGGAGAGCCAAAACGCCTTTAAAGTCAAAGCAAGTTGGTTGGCAGCGCCGGTTTTGAGAATGGCGCGGCCCTTGGCCAGGCGACCCTGGTCTTTTAAACTTTCTTTTATGTGCGCTAGAATTTCCTAATGAGCTTATTAGAATGCAGATTCCTCGGGCCTGCCTTAGTCTTTTTGTGCCCCACGTGATTCTGAGACAGGTGTTTTCTCGGGCCACCCTTTCAGAGACGCTGGTATGTGGCCCAGTGAAGAAAGTACAGCTGCAGATGGGTAGAGAAACTATTAATAACACCTGCCAAGAAAGAAACTGTTCTGGTCCCGCCTCTACTACCAGTCTGCTCTGTGATCTTGGACAAGCCAGCCGCTTCACTGCCCCTTCGTTTTTGTCAAGAGACAAAATTACCACAAATTTAAAGACCTTAACGGGCTTTTATTTGTGATTCCAGAATCAAGCAACAGCCGTCCTATAAAATAGAATGAGTGTTTTGATGTGGTGGGCAGAGGAGGTTGGTTTTCTAGACAGAAAAGAGCTGAGGAAATCGGAACAGAAAACAAAAAGCGGATTGGTCATTCCAAAATTCTCTTGTAAAGGTTAAAGTGGAGGGGATGTAGTCAGTCTCATGCTGACTACAACCTGCTTTTTTAGGGATTTGGCCACTATCTCCCGCCCCCCCCCCCCAATTTCTCAGAAGGTCAGATAAAGATCTTGGTTTTGGCTTGGTGGCATGGAGCGTCAGGAGAAGTAGCTCCATGTTGGTTTGGTCTGTTGGGCCTAGTGCAGAAGCTCAGTCCAAATCAATGGCCTATAAAGTTTCATTTAATATCTTCTAGGTCCCTTCCAGATCAGTGTATGATTCTTTGTGAATATCTATAAGATAGGAGACTTTCAGGAATCATGCAGATAACACGTGGTGTGGTCTATAATATATCCAGACAAAAGAGCGCAGGACGGACAGGTGTGGTCAGTGAAGACTTCTTTACTGAAGATGTGTGAATGAGCTGGGTTTTGACAGGTGGGCCAAATTCAGATAGAGGATAAGGAGAATGAAGAGCATTCCAGGAAGAGAAACAGCATAAGCAAAGGTTTGGAGAGAGAAATAAAAGTTATCTGGCCGGGCGCGGTGGCTCACGCCTGTAATCCTAGCACTTTGGGAGGCCGAGGTGGGTGGATTGCTCAAGGTCAGGAGTTTAAGACCAGCCTCAGCAACAGCGAGACCCTGTATCTACTAAAAAATAGAAAGAAATGATCTGGACAACTAAAAATATATATATATAGAAAAAATTAGCCGGGCATGGTGGCACATGCCTGTAGTCCCAGCTACTAGGGAGGCTGAGGCAGGAGGATCGCTTGAGCCCAGGAGTTTGAGGTTGCTGTGAGCTGGGCTGATGCCATGGCACTCTAGCCCAGGCAACACAGTGAGATTCTGTCTCAAAAAAAAAAAAAAAATTTATAGGTAACAAGGGCAGTGTGGCATAGTAGTCAAGAGCATGGCTTCTGAAATTAGATTGTGTGCTCAAAGCCCAGCTCGACCCAGATAGTTCACTGTATGAACATTTCTATGCTTTAGTCTCCTCATCTGTAAAATGGAGGAGGCTAGAACAAGGCTAGAACTAACTCACAGTGTTGTTGTGAAGAGTTAATATACAAAAAGAGTATCCCTCCCCTGCACCAATAAAGTAGCATTCTAATTAAGTCCTCTTGCTTCCAGCCTGACCTCCTTCTAATCCATTTTCCACAGAACAGCCACTGATCTACTTTCAATGAAAAATCTATTCACGCTACTCCCCAGGCTTTTCATTCATCCAATAAATATTGATTGGGTGCCACCTAGGTGCCAGGCCCTGTTCTGATAACTGGAGATAGAAAAGTTGAACAACAAAGACAAGGTTTCTGCTCTCTTGGAGCTTGCATTCTACTGGGAGGACACAAACAACACATAAGAAAATTCCAGAGAGTGGTAAGTGCTATGAATAAAACAAATCAGAGCAAGATAAATACGGGGTGCTGGGGATTAGAGAGATGACCACTTTAGGCACGGTGTTCATGGGGTGCATCTCTAAGGAGGTGACATATTTGCTGAGACCTGAATGAGGGTGTAGGGGCAAAAGGAAAGCTTCCTCTCCACCCTCTGAAGGTTCGCTGAAATGATCTGACAATAGACAGATGGAAGAGAGAAAAGGCACACAAATTCATCGACATGCAAGCGTGCACAGGAGCCATGCAAAATATGAGGCTCAAAGAAGAGTCAGATGGCTGAAGCACCTTCTTCATAGGAGAGAGGGAGATGGGGGAATATAGGCAATTTAGAAGAGTACTAAATAATTTTTTAGGGAAAATGAGCCCAAAGAACAGACAATGGCCTGGGACAAAGTTCCTCTGAATGCTGGGGGAAGTGGCAACAAGGTGAGGGGCAGAACTACATTGTGAACAAAGCAAGTCTTATGTAGATAAAGTGTCTCAGGTAATCTCTTGGAGCTGCCTTCAGAAGAATAGGTGAAAAGTCTGTCTGGGCCTGGGAGCAACTTTTAGTCTTTTCTGGTCTCCAGTGGTTAACCTTTCCTGGTTGTTTGATGACATTTCTAGGGAGGGGGTTTTAAGACAACTGCATGTCTTTTGAAAGAAGTTTTCTCAGCCAGGTAAGGGAGCTTGCAGAGAAAATCCTTGCCTGCACTTGAGTGGGAGGCACAAGAGGTTAGCTGCTCTTTGGTTCTGAGGCAGATGCTAATGCCTTCCAATTTCCTTTCATTCGGAAGTGCTGGGCATGCCAAAGCATGGTACTTTGGGGTACTGTTCTCTGAGCCCCAACAAGGGAAAGGAGTCAGTCCTGAGACCACGAATGAAGGAGAATGAAGGAGAGAGTCTCTGGCAGGGGAAGCTTGCCCCCACGTCTGCCCCATGCTGATGTCTGCAGTCTCACCTCACCTTCTCTCCAGCCACACTGGCCTTTCAATTCTTCAAACATACCCACTCTGGCTGGCTCCGGAACTTTTGCTTGGAACACTCTCCTCAGCTCTTTCCCTTTTCGCCCTTCCTTCCAACCCCTCAGGTAAACTTCAATTTCACCTTAAATGTGAGCTTTTCCTTGACCCCTGACTGAGGTTTGGTCCCCACAGGACCCTGTAATCCCCTCCAAGCCACTTTGAATAGCTATAGTCATTTGATTATTTACTTATAAGTATCTGTTTGATGTCTGTTCTCTGCTAGACTGTAAACTTCATGATGGCAGGAACCATCATGTTCCGGTTACTCTTGCTCTCAGATCTAGGAGTGCCATACAGTGCCTGCACACATCAGGAACTTCTCAAGTACTGTACTTGGATGTGTGGTAGGAAATAAAATGGATTTGTTTAGGTGGCGCCTCGAACTCCAGGTTAGACTTGATAGGGCTGGCAGCATTTGATTGCATTTGAGCTATGGAACCACTCGTCAGAGTTCCCTCTGGAAGACACTTACTGGTTTGGTTGGGGTGGGACAGAATAGAAGGAGGGAGATCCAGTAATTAATTACCGGACAAATCTTTATTGAGTACCCACTGTGTGCCAGGCACAGTACTAGGCATTGGTGATACCACAATGAGCAAAACTGGAGGTGTCCCTCTACTGGGGAGCTTATGGCTACTACAGCAGAATGCATGAAAAAGGGAGTCCCTTTAAAGCTTTTCAGTTTCAAAAGCCATCTCTACAGGGATTAGAAAGGATTCAGGACAATTGGTTTTGCAGTAAACAGGGAGACTTGGGGGAGAGGGATGTATGCATACATATTGGCGGGTTGCTGAGGAAGGAACTCTATGCCTTGCTGCCCCAGGCCAAGGCTGCTGTTGCTGCTTGGGAAGCACAGGGACAATTCTCCAAAACTGAAATTCAAGGTGGGAAGAACCCTGAACTATCTGAGATTGTTTCTACCACTCAAATGGAAAAAGGAGTTAAAAAAAAATCAATTTGTCATAGAAAAATAAGTTACATTTCTTGCCCAGGAAAGGCTGCAACCTGATACTGGTAATCCCACAAATCAGAAACGATCTGATCTCACAAGCAAATGTAAAGTTGACTGTTAGAAAAGCTGGAAAGTGAGGTTCAGGATGCTACCAGAGCCTGTTGTGGAATAAAGACTCTTAGCTTACACGCAGGAAGTGATAAGGGCCCAGATAAAGATGGATGAATCTGAGAAACATTTGTCGGGAAGAAACAACTGGGTGAAGTGACAGATTGGGAACCACTTGAGTGTGTAGTCTGAGAAGGCGGCAGAATTAGAAGACTGACTCAAGGGGCGGGTGAAGAGTTACATTTCAGGGGGTTGAGTTTGAGGAAGGGGTTTTAACCTCAAAGGGGAACTGTCCTATGGCAGCTAATGGTGGTGATAAAAACAGTCTGACAGCAACTTGGATTTAAAAAAAAAGTTCACTCTTGTTACTTCCTTGAAACTTCACACCAACTGTGAAGTGGTATTTTTAGGTACTTTATAGTTTTGAAAGTCAAGCAAGTAAGGTCCAGAGAAAAGAAGTGACGTGCCCGAGATCACAAAGCAGGCAAGGGGTCACTTCATCCAAATCCCTGGTCGGTCCCCTTCACAGTGCTGCTTTTGTGATAGAAATGGGGTGTGGGGGGTTGGTTCCCTTCCTTCTCTAAAATTCTGAGCTAACACTTGGGAACCATCTGCAGACTTCAGGTGTGGATTTGCTCTCTGAGGGAGCGGACGCATTTTCCCAGCGTTGTGTGCTTTAACTGTTCCTCTAACACCTTTTCCCTTTGTGCCTTTTGAGCGCGAGAAGTTTTTCAAAAGACCAGGTACTCTGGAGCGCCCCGTTAGAACTACATTTCCCACAAAGCCCCAGGAGGGGAATTTGTAGCCCGAGAACTACATCGCCCCAAATGCCGAGCGGTTGAAGGGGCGGATTAGCTTCGACCCCGATTTTAAAGATCTAGTTTACCCGCTCTACAGCCCAGATATAGTCACTTATTTCCCTTTTCCTGCTGGAGACTTCGGTTCCCAGCAGGAACTTCCGATCCCATTCTTCCCTGGATGGGAACGCTAGGGAAAAAGAAATGTCGCGGCTGAGGCAGAGCGCATGCGCGTGCGGACCCGCTCCGTGTGGGAGCGAGGCCGGCAGTCTCCGAGCACATCCCGCCTTGCGCACGCGCAGACGATAAACCAACGCCCCGGAGTTGAGGCGCGGGTTTGGTGGCGCGTTTTAGTGAAGTCGCACGTGAAGGATAGCGGCGGTCGGAGCCGGTGAGTGCGGACCGAGACCGGGACTGGCGGGCAACACGCAGCACGGGGAGGCGGCAGCCGCTGCAGGCCAGGCCGGGACGGAGCCATGAGGCCGGGGGGAGCCCGAGTGGGGAGGGGTCCGACGTCGAGTGGCGGGCGAAACATACTGGGGACCCGGATCCTCGTTGCTATGCAACCGGGGGCGTCGTTACTAGGTCATCCGGGAAGCGCGCATTTCCGTGGAGAAGTGTTGGAGCGCCGTAGGGTGAGTCCAGTGGAGGCGCAGCGGCTGTCAGACTAGGGGACGAGGCCAGCGCCCCCTCGCCCCTGACCCCCGTCCCACGGCCCACCCTCCTGCAGCCTCAGTTTGAGTCCCTCGGGGTACCCCGAACTCCGTGGGTCGCAGCACCTCTCTTGCCAGCGACGCCACCCTCCAGCTCTTGGCAGAGGACGCACTGTTCGAAATAGCACATGCCACTGACACCCTGGGAGGTTGGGCCCTGGGAGGGCGCGGTGCGGCTGCCCCTTTGCCATTGCCCTGCCCCCCAGACAGTTGCTGGGAAGCAGCTGTCAGGGGTTTAGCGGGGGTTGCCCCGACCTGCCAGTCCTCTGTCTTCATTCTCCGCGGTGGCTGCCTCGTCCTGTTTAGGATCTGCATTTCGACTCAGCCATGCTTCTCAGTGGCTGCTGTATTTGGATCAACTGTTACAATAACCTCCCTCCTCACCTCTCCATGTCTCTCCATTTCTACGCTCGCCGCTTCTTGATGGATCTTATAATACTCATTTAACAAGCATTTATTAGCCATCTCTCTGTGCTAGTCTCTGGGGATTCCAAGAAAAGTTAGATGTCAAGTCTGACCAGGAGGCTCTCAGTCTAATGGAGGAGGCCAGCTGATAAACTGCCAAGTTATGCACAGTGTAGTGAGTGGTATATTAGCAATTTGTGTGCTGCAAGTATTTCTATAGGTGTTTACGAAGTCCTTGCAGCAACATCTTAACTCTTTGCAGCAACCTTTAATCTGGCTTGGCTTCGCCCCGTTTTTCATTTGAGGAGAATGAAACGCAGACAGGTTAACTAACAGGCATAAAGGTAGTGGCTTCTTCTAGTTTATGGCACAGTTGAGGCTGCGAGGGAAGTCTGGGGTTCTTTGCACAGTGCTGCACTTTTGAGGCTTTTTCCTGTGCTGCTAATCATCTGTAGCAGCTGTCTGGTTATGCATCAGAAATTCCTGGGGAGCTTTACAAACAAAAGGCTGAGCCCCTCTGTGGGAGAGTCAAGTGGCTCTGGGTGGGGCACACATCCTTGTTTAACAGGCTGCACAGGGAGTTCCGATGGGCAGCGAGTTGAGAACCTCTACTCCACAGGGGCAGCTATGAGCAGTGATGGAACAGTCAGGTCCGGCAGAGGGCACTAAGTCAGCTGCCCCTCCTGCCACATAGTGTTTCATAGCATGAAAGGAAACTAACCAAAGGAAAGAAGAGGAGGAAGCAGCCTTGGCAGGAGGTGTGTGAACTGCCCCACCCTAGCCCTGTAGCAAACCGTAGCTAAACATGCAGTAGTACCTTCTCACTATCATGATAAGTAAGTAAAGCAGTTTCCCCAGCCCACTTGGCTTCTCCCGACCCCATCTGAGCCATATTGCAGTTGCCCGGATGGAAGTGGCAGGTCTTGTCCCCATCTTTTGCTATCTTCTCGTACCTCTCGATACAAACCCGTGACCTGTAAGCCTGGCAGGTGTGTCATCTCCTAGTGTGTGGTGTCCTCATGGGAGTCTACATGTCCTCCCACTTTGAGCTTGTTGATGTTTGGCAGAACTTTAAGCTCCTCAAGGGCAGGAACCATGTCTTCCCGAGGCAGTGTGGGGGTGTGGGACAAGCAAAAGGGCAAGATTGAGATCCTAGGTTCTGCAGTCAAGTCCCCAGTTCTGCTCTGTGATCTTGGATAAGTCACTTGACTCTCTAAGCCATACTTTTCGCAGTGAAATGGGAAGAGTAATAATACCTTGAAAGGTTGTTTTAAGAGTTAAATGAGACGGTAAAGTAACAAGCACTTTGTAAATTATAAAGCACCGCACAAAATTATAATTTATATATTATTATTATTATTTGTTGTAGTTGTTGTTGTTGAGTGCCTGCCATTTGTCTGAAGCCAGGCATTCCAGGAGGTGAAAAAGTTTAAGACATGCTTCCTCCTCTTAGAGGTTGAGACTGCTTCAGCTCTTGAGTACCATGGCCTTTCTTTATTGAAAGTGTTTGATGAGGCTGAAGTGAGGAGGCATGATGACAGTGAGTTCACACTGCTTAGGATTAACCTGGAAGAAATGAGAAGGAATACTGTTAAAACAATTTGAAAGAGTGAACCAGGCAGCCAGTCATCCGCACTCATTATTTCTAAAGGGTGCACTCCAAAATCCTATTAGATTTGGTTTCTGGTACACTTCGGAAGGTCACCTTGCATGGTGGTGGCAGCCTCACTGTGGAGGGTTTACTTCAGGGTCCCCCAGCTCCCTTCAACTGAGGCAGGTGGCCACTTGAAAGTTGAGGCTGGCACAGAGCACAGCAGGCTGCCATGGGGTGAGCAGCTCACAGCACCCTGACCTTCTAGAGTGGAGGAGACGACATCTGATCCCCCCTGGTGGAGGTCGTTGGATACAGGATCCAACCCAAGATAGCAACCCTGCTCTTTAAGTCCCCAACATGGTTATGACCCACATAGCTCGGGAACTGACCTACGCTGTCCTCATCTCTGACCACTGGCAGGCAGGAGCCATCTGGTTCTTAATTTGTGCCAAAATGAGTAGAAGGCTTTCCCAGTCTGAGGTATTTCCACATGAATTGTGCATTTTGCAGCCCTGCTTGACTGTTCAGGCCTCAGGAGGGGCTTAGAGCAGCTGTTTCTGGGCCAGAAAGTACCCCAAATGAAGTATTTTTAGAACTCTTTCTTTGACCCTCCTCCTTCCCACTAAGCAAGAATGGGAACACCCTTCTCTTCCCTCTCCTTCATCCCGATGGCAGTGAATTTCTGGCCAACTCCCTGAGTGCAGAGGTAACTGCAAAACTTCAAAAATCTAGCTGTTCTCACCTCAGGGGCATGGCTTAGCCTCTGATCATCAGGTTTGAATCATAGAAACTCCCTGGGGCTACGGGTTCATTTCGGAGCCTGGAGAACAGGGGATTTGCTGGTGCTGTTTAACATTTCTCCGGCATGGAGGCAAGTAAAAGGTGGACTTGCATACGTTTTTCTTGGCTCATCCTCACCTGCTTTATGAGTTGGTACTTGTTGGATCTTAACTTGTCTGTGGCATCATGTTACAGAAAAGATCGGAGCACAAAGTGGTTAGGTGAATTTCACCAGTAATTCACTGAGATGATTGGTGGATGCCAAGTTTATTTTAGCTCTTGAATACTCCATTGTATGACTTCCTCAATCACTTCTGAGACTCAGTTGGACACAATAGAGCAGAGTGGTTATGTGCGAGGGGGTCCAGTGTCAGATGCATCTGGATTCAAATCCTGGTTTCCCCACTTACTACTTAACTTTCCTTAATTTATTTATCAGTAAAATAGGGAATAATAGCCGTAGCTATCTGATGGGCGGTTATGAGGATTAAATGAGATAGGTGGTGCGTGGCAAGACCTGTTAATAGCTAAATGTTAGCTTTTTATTAGTAACTATATCTTTCCTTGAGGGTTGTTCTTTAAGCCTTTGCTTACTGTCTTAGTCCATTTTCTGCTTCTAGAACAATACCACAGACTGGGTAATTTATAATGGACAGAAATTTATTAGGCTCCTGGTTCTGGAGGCTGGGAAATCTAAGAGCATGGTGCTGGCATCTGGCGAGGGTCGTCCCAGGACAGAAGGGCAGAAGGCCGAAGCAAGCACATGAGACAGAGAGAGGAAGATAGAAGAAGTTGGCCCAGCTCATCCTTTTTATCTAGAGCCCACTCCTGAGATAACTAACCCACTCACAAGATAATGATGTTAATCCATTCATGAAGACAGAGTCCTCGTAACCTAATCACCTCTTAAAGGTCCCACTTTTTTTGTTTTTTTTTTTTTTAATCTCACTATGTTGCCCTGGCTGATCTTGAACTCCTGACCTCAAGCAATCCTCCCATCTCAGCTTTCAAGAGTACTGAGGTTAGAGGCATGAGCCACTGCGCCTGGAGAGTGTTTTTTTTTTTTTAATATATGTCTTTGTATAATTACTTTAGTGGTCACTTTAGATACTACAATATACATACCAACTTTTCACAGTCTACTGGCATTGACATTTTAAACCACTTTCAGTAACGTGTATAAATCTCACTTTCATTTAGGTCTATTCTCCTCACTTTTGAATATAATTTTTTTAAGTATTTCCTCTGCATATGTTGAGCACCACATCAGATGACATTAGAGTTTTTGCTTCAGCCATCAAACATCATTTTAAAAACTCACGAGGAGAATAGTCTATTATATTTACATCTGTTTTTACTCATTCCAGTTGTTCTTTTTACTTCTTTTTTTTTTTTTTTATTTCAGCATAATATGAGGGTACAGATGTTTAGGTTACGTGTGTTGCCCTTGCCCTCCCTCTCCCCCTCAGTCCAGGTTTCAGATATGTCCATCCTATTGCGTGGTGCGCATTGCACTCTTTGTGTATGCATATACTCGTCCCCTCCTCCCTCCTCCCCCCTCCCCCCATCCCACTTTTTAATACTATCATAATGGCAATTAAATTTCAACTTGAGTTTTGGGGGGCATTCAAACTATAGCACCTACTTTGAGGGTAGGGAATTGAGGTCATTCTGTATTGGTGGTTCTCAGCTTTGTGCATTGGAATCACTGGGGGAGCTTTTGCAGGTCTAAGCCTAGGCAGCACCCAGAAATGACATCAGAACCTCTGGGCTTGGGACACAGACATCAGTACTTTGTGAAGATCCCAGGTAATTCCAATGAGCAGCCATGGTTGAGATCCACTGTATACCTTGAATCCCAATGAATGTGGGATTTGTTTTCTTCTTTCTTGTTTTGTAGCTGCACTAAAACTGATAAGGAGAATGTGGGATTTGGAAGCAGAAGCTTGAGTTCAAATCCTGGCCTTTCTACTTCTTAGCCCAGTGACCATGAGCAAATTCTTAACTTCTGAGTCTCAGTTTCTTCTCTTCTGTACCATTAGGGGTGAGGAGGGTCATAGCTACCTCACATGATGGTCCTGCAGAGCAAATGGCATGTGTGCAGTTATTCTTGTTTGAGCACCATAGCTGAGCACTTTTCTCTTGCTGAGGAATTAGCTACAGTCCTCCGCTCTACCAGCTGAGCTATCGAAGGGACACTCACTTTTCTTTACATCATTATATGGTGGTAACCCTACTTGTCTGCTATTTTTAAGTTGTTTTGTATATCAGCTTTATCTTAAGTAGATTATAAGCTCCTTGGGACAAAGCCTTAGAATCTTTAGAATTCTTTTATGCCCATAGCACCTAAGAGACAGAAACAGTCCTTCAGATTTTTATAACTGGCATACACCTTAGATCTTCTCACTCACTCAAAGACATTGAATGATACTCCTGGTTAATCAATATGCAGGTGGTAAAGAATGTGAAAGAGGAACCCATGAATAAAGTGGTCATGGCCAGCTTAAGCTGGAAGTCCCAGTCCTTCCTCTCTCAGCTAACAGCCCTTTCTAGCTTTAGCTTGGGTGCTTGCTGGGGGGCAGGAGTGGAGGAGGTTGCTGAGACAATGAGAGCTGGGAGAGTGGGTATGTCTACCGGTTCTGGCCCTTAGCTCACCCTGTGCTTCTTTCCTGGCAGACCCAGCCATGGCAGGCTCAGGCAGCAGTCCACCGTGGAGCAGGCATCTGTTCAAAGCTATCCTGATGGTCCTAGTGGCCCTCATCCTCCTTCACTCGGCATGGGCCCAGGCCCATCGAGACTTTGCACCACCAGGCCAGCAGAAGAGGGAGGCCCCAGTTGATCTCTTGACCCACATAGGTCGGTCAGTGCGGGCGACACTGGATGCCTGGATTGGGCCAGAGACGATGCATCTGCTGTCAGAGGTAAGGAAGGTGGTCTCTGCCATGACTGTGCACATTGAGGAAAGACAAAAGAAGAGGTATTGGTAATGGCCGCCTCATCTTGGCTCTGCATCTTCTCAGAGTCATAATCCCTGGTGCAGAGAGCTCCAAGTGCCACAAAAAGAAGCCCCATGGTACTTGCCTTTTGCCTCCTCCTCATTTGATTCCTACCTAGGGCCTTTTTGCTCCACTCCTTTCCCTGGCTCCTGCCCTTTCTTTGCAAGAAAGGCTAGGAAATGAGCCATCTTTATAAACCATGTCATTTGGTGACTATAGAGTTTGGTGATCACTAAAGGGATTTGATGATCCCCCCATTCACACACAAGTACACCAACTCTTTCCTCCAGAGTATCCTAGCAAATAAGTTGAATTAGGTCCCACGTGTCCTGCTTTCCAGTTTAGGAAGGAGAAATGGCATGTCGTGCATCCTTTGCACTGGAAGGTGATTGTGGAAGGGCCCCCTCAGCCAGGCCCAAGGCCCCCAAACCTCTGACCCGGGCCCTTCACCACTGGCTGAGAAGCAAGTCGGAGACCTTCCTGCAGGCCTCGCCTGGACAGTGGTGACTGGGCTTAAAGGAGAGCAGCATTGTTATTATGGGCTCATCTTACTCCATGCTCTTTCCACAGACCTCGTCCCAGGTGATGTGGGCCATCTCATCAGCCATCTCTGTGGCCTTCTTTGCTCTGTCTGGAATCGCAGCACAGCTGCTGAATGCCTTGGGGCTAGATGGTGAGTGGTATACAACTGGGTCATCAGGGAGCTTCACCTCTACCTTCCTGTTTGTGGGAGTTTATCTCTCTCAAGGTCTAGACTTTTCTCCAAGCTGCTTGACACTTTCCAGGTTTCCCTAGACATGTGGCACAAGAGCAGGCTAAGAACGACCACCACCATGTACCAGTTGTATACATCCCATCAGACATCATGCTGAGCCGTAGTATCTCATTTACTTGTTATCCAAGGCCCAGTGAGGCAGGTAGAATTGTTCCCATTTAATAAATGAAACTGTGGCTCAACAAAAGGAAATAACCTATGTAAGGTCCCACAGCAAGAAGAAACAGCTGAAATGCCAACCCTTAGCTCTTTGAGTCTGAGAACTGATTATTCCTTTGCAGGAGGCTGGCACCTCCCCCTTTTTAAGTTCTCACCCCTTTCCCCTCACCACTTCTCTGGGTTGCATGACTCTGCCTCTCCCCTCTTCCAGGTGATCACATCACTGAGGACCTGAAGCTCAGCCCTGGCCAGGTCCAGACCTTCCTCCTGTGGGGAGCAGGGGCCCTGGTCATCTACTGGCTGCTGTCCCTGCTCCTTGGCTTGGTCCTGGCCCTGCTGGGGAGGATCCTTTGGGGCCTGAAGCTTGTC